>JAPKLW010001082.1:0-40299 GCA_026898455.1 Plectranthus barbatus | reverse complement strand
TAAGCATAAATATATCAATAACATGCACAGAGTGAGTGTTTATCACATCTGCATGCGAATTTTCTTCTCAGGGTATATGCATAACCTCTACCTTCTCGAACTTAGATTCAAGCTCCTTTGCCAATTCGTGATATGCTAGCATCCGAGCATCTCTTTCTTGGAATTCACCTCGAACTTGGTTGACGACGAGCTGGGAGTCGGACTCTATTTTTAATTTTTGTACTTTAAGATCCAGTGCTAGATGTAGTCCGGCAATTAGTGCTTTGTATTCCGCAATGTTATTTGTCATTCAGAATTCAAAGTGTATTACTCTCTCAATGACCCATCTTTTAGGGGATATGAGTAATATCCCAGCTCCACTCCCCCTAGAATTACTGGAGCCATCTGGAGCCATCTATAGCAAGGGTCCAGAATTCTGTAATGTCCGAGGTTGGTCCGAGCTCGACTTCGGCCGCTATATGTAGTTCGAGCGTGTAATCTACGATAAAGTCAGCCAGTATCTGAGATTTTATAGCACTTCTTGGCTCGAACTAGAGCCCGTAGCCCCCGAGCTCGATGGCCCACTTCATCATTCTGCCAGATAAATTGAGCTTGGATAGGACATGCCGAATTGGAAAAGATGAGATTACTTTGACTTGGTGCGACTCGAAGTACGGTCTCAATTTTCTTGAAGCCATGACCAGGGCAAGGATGAGCTTCTCCAAGGCTGGATATCGTGTCTCGGCATCGAGAAGTGTTCAGCTGATGCGGTATACGGGATGTTGGTTTCCTTCCACTTCTCGGACGAGGACAACACTTATGGCTTTTTCCGAAACAGCCATGTACAATTGTAGCTCGTCCCCTTGCTCGGCCTTCACCATGATGGGTGGTTTTGTTAAATATTGTTTTATGGAGTTGAGTGCCTCTTCGCATTGTTGAGTCCACTCAAACTTCTTTTCTTTTCTAAGGAGAGAGAAAAAAGAGCTCATTTTGTCCGAATACCGAGCCACAAATCTACTGATAGCCGCCAATTTGCCAATCATTCGCTGCACATCCTTCACGTTCTTTGGTGGTTGGATGTTCTGGATTGCCTTTATTTGGAGTGGATCGGCCTCAATTCCTCTTCGGCTGATTACATAGCCGAGAAATTTTCCGGACGAGACACCGAAGATGCATTTTGCTGGGTTCAGCCTCATATTTAATTTTTCCAATACTTGGAATGTTTTGGATAAATGCCGAAGATGATCCTCGAAAGAATTTGACTTAACCAAGATATCGTCTATATATACTTCCATAGTTCGACCTATCTGATGTTCGAACATGCGGTTCATTAACCTCTGATAGGTCGAACCTGCATTTTTTAGGCCGAAGGGCATAACTTTGTAGCAATAAATCCCTTGATTGGTCACAAAAGCCATTTTCTCCTCGTCCGGAGGGTACATTTTGATCTGATTGTACCCTGAGAAGGCATCCATGAAGCTCATAATGCCGAACCCTGTGATTGCGTTGACTAGCCCATCAATGTGTGGGAGTGGGAAAGGGTCCTTTGGACAAGCTTTGTTCAAGTCCGTGTAATCCACACAGACTCGATTCTTGTCGTTCTTCTTTTTTGACCACTACTACATTTGCAAGCCAATCGGGATACTTTACTTCCTGGATGAATCCCACTTTAAGCAGATTTTGTACCTCCTCGGCGATTGTCTCATTCCGCTCCGGTGTGAATCATCTTCGTTTTTGTTTGCTGGCTTAAACTTTGAGTCGACGTGTAGTCTGTGGGAGATGATCGAGGGATCTATCCCCACCATATCAGAGTGTGAGATCGCGAATTTTTTTTTTATTTTGAGTAGGGAAAGCTTGTATTTCTTGTCTTTGTTCGTTGTCCAATCTTTCCCCGACAAAAGTCGTTTGAGCTGGACAATCCGCATCGAGCAAGATTTCTGAGCTATCTTCAATTTGCTCGGCCTCGGCCATGTGAACTGTTCGAAGTGTAACTTCATAACAACTCCTTGAAGCCAGTTGATGTCCCTGATAGTCCGAACTCCCCAGGGGGTTGGGAACTTTATCATCTGATGATAGGAAGATGGTACGGCCTTCATAGCGTGAATCCAAGGTCGACTGATCAAAACATTATATGCAGAAAGGGCGTCTATGACCTGGAAAAGAGTTGTTAGGTTTAGTCCCTCGGCGAACACTGGTAGCGTTATTTAACCGAGAGAGTTCAGCCTCTCCCCACTGAACCCAACGCGTGTAATTGGGTTTTCGATGATATTTCTTTTGGAGATACCCATTCCTCGCAGAGTTTTGAGGAAAATGACGTTTGACGAAGCACCGGTGTCAACGAGAATCCTCTTGACTTGGCAATTCTCGATCATTAAGGTGATGACGAGTGTGTCATTATGAGGGTACTGGGCTTTGAGCTCGTCTTCAGCCCCAAAACAGATCTCGAAGGGAGATATCTCGATTTGTTGGATGGGTTGATTCCTCATTTCCCGGCAATGCTTTTTAGCTGCATTTTGAGATGAACCAGTCATCGAGGAGCCCCCGGTGAGGACATTGATGACCCTTTTGATCTCTGGCTGCTTCGGCTCTTCGGGCAGAGGCTGCTGATATGCTCCTGTGGCCGAGGTCTTGTCCTTCAGATTCTGACCTCGGCCATTTTTCTTATTTCTCATCCAAATCCTCTGTTTATTTGTGGGTTTCGGACATGTTAAGAGTCTTTCAGCGAGAAGTCAATCGACTTATTTCTTGAGATCTCGGCAATCCTCGGTCTTATGATCGTGGTCTTGATGGAAGTCACAGTAAAGGGACATATCTGTGAGTTCGGGATTTGTAAACATTTTTCTTGGCCACCGGACTTCATTGCCGATCTTTTGCATCTCCCAAACGACAGTTCGGAGAGGTATTTTTTGCTCGTCTTGGGGTGCGTTGGATACCACCTTCATCCTCTGCTTGGATTATTCAGCCCGAACAGGGTAGGGTTGGTATCGGTTGCTGGCCCGTGCTTCGCCTTTCTTATCAGATTGGCTTGCCTGGGTCTTACCATTATTTCTTCGACTGAAGTTCTCCTCTTCGACCTCTTATCGAATTTGGGCTCCGGCCCGTGATAATACTTCGGCCATGGTCGAGCATGGATACTTGACCAATTTCTAGAAGAGAATGGAATTTCTTCTAAGGCCTTTTTGAATGTTGAATCTGCCGTTTCTTCAAGGCAATTTAGGATATTTACCTTCATTGAATTGAATCGCTTCAGGAAGTCCTGAAGGGATTCGTTCTCCTTTTGGACAATAGAGTAAAGGTCGTCCGATCTTTTTGGCGCTCTTCGGCTGCTCGAAAATTGCTGGACAAAAGATCTGTTCAGCTCGGCAAACGAAGAGATTGAGTTTGGAGGCAAATGCACGAACCATTGCATGGTCGGACCATCCATGCATGCTCCAAAACTCTTACACATGCAGGTTTCGCGTTGGTGATTAAGAATCACCGCGATCTGCATCTTCATTTTATAGAGTGTTATAAACTCGTCAGGGTCGGTCTTTCATTCGTATGCCTTTATGATCGGCATTGTGAACCGAGATGGTAGTTGTACGACCGATATCCTTCGAGTGAAGGGGGACTCGACGTAACTCTCCAGCGGTATGTTCTTTGGTGGAGTAGGTTCCCCTGGGATTAGGGACATGAACTTCTGCATTTGCTCGAGTTGTTTCTCAAGCAACTTGGTTTTTTCCCCCAATTCTTTGTCCTTGGTGGGGGCCGAGCTACCGCTGGGTTCGGTTTGAGTTCGGGAGACCTCTTCTTCCTCGTCTATTTCGAGCAGAGAGAATCTGCTTCTTGATTGGGTCTCACTCTATCCTTCATTATTGGCTAGTGCCAACTGTCGCCGAAGAGCTTCGGCCTATATTGTGACCCTCCTATTCTCCTCCTGAAGGTTTCGGAGTTCATCCTCGCGGTGCTTGAGTTCAGCTTCGAACTCGGCCGCACTTCGGAATACCCCATGTCCGATCGGCTGATTGTTGTTGTTGTTGTTTTCCATGATTTTTTTATCTTTCTTTCTTAGTAGCCCTCCTTTTAGCGCCAATTGTCAACCGGGATAGAGAAGCATCCAGGATCGCTTCTCTTGATGGGCACCTGCTTTTGAAGTAGCAGGCTGCACTGCTCGTGGATCTTCACCGTCTCATTCTCCACGAACTGCTTCTTTCCACTCATCAGTTTCCGAAGGTACTTCATGTACCCCGGGATTTCTTTCAGTGCTTCGATCAGCGGGATGTTGATGCTAACCTTCTTTAGGTTCTCCACAAATCTGGAGAACTTCTCGTCCTCTTTTTGCTTCGCGAACCTCTGTGGGAAAGGCAAAGGAGGAAGCTGATCTTCAGAATGTTTCAACTTCGTCCCAGCAGACTTTGACGTCGATCGAGGCAGATTAGCGTTGATCGACGGGCCTCTGTCTTCCACGTCGATCGACGAGGCAGGTCCGTCGATCGACGTGGAATCGTCTCCCGCACAGTTTTGCTCCTTTTCGCCTCCAGAATCGTCCGTAGCCATCTCGGGACCCTTGTAGCTCGTCCCAGAACTCAGAGTAATGGCTTTGACTGGCTTTTCCTTTGCGGGGTTCACCTCTATCATACTTGGCAACTGTCCAGGCTTGTGTTGATTGCCGAGTGTGGTGGAGATCTGGCTCAATTGCGTATCCATCATCTGAAGGTGTTTCATCATCAGCTGCATATGATTTGCCATTCCCTTCACCTCGGTTTCTACCTTCCCAAACCGATTATCCGAGCTTTTGATGAATTTCTCGAGCGTCTCCTCTAGCACGGATTTCTTCCTTTCCACGATCTCTCCTCCAGTACCTGCATCAAAGCCAGGCGGAGGGTGTTCTGCAGCAGAAGGGTTAGCATATGAAAAACCAGGGTGAGATCGCCCATGGTTGTACTGATACCCTTGATTGCCTTGGTAGTTATTGTGATAACCACCGCCAACGTAATTCACCTCCGTTCCGGCAGTTCCAGACGAACTGCTTGCACCCCTGTTGATGTAGTCAGCCTCCACGGGTACTATGGCCATGCTAGGCTCTGCAACAGATGATGTACCCAATTTTTCAATCTCCTCCCGGAGCTTTTTCACCTCAGCGACCACGTTGATTTCTGGCTTTGTCTCGACTGCTTTGACTGGTAGCTGCCTATCAGTTGGCCATTGGTGGCTATTCAGCGCCATATCAGCCAGCAGTCTCATACTTTCTGCACCACTCTTCTTCATCAGTATTCCTCCGGCAGATGCATCAACCAGCTCCTTCATGTGAGGGTTCAGTCCCTCATAAAAATGACACACTTGCATCTCCAGATCGATGCCATGTCCAGGACAGAGTCGTAGAAGCTCTTTGTATCTCTTCCAGGCCTCGTAGAGTGACTCGTCATACATCTGCTTGAAAGTAGTAATGGCAGCTTTCCTCTTCAGCAGCATGCTCGGTGGGAAGTAGTTGGTAAGGAACTCTGCTCGAAGCTCCTCCCATGTCCCGATTTGACTCTTATCCAGTCCAGCAAACCAAGACCGTGCCTCGTCTCTGAGTGAGAACGAGAACAGTCTCATTCTGATCACGTCTTGGGTTACTCCGTTCTGCTTCACAGTGTTACACACCTCGATGAATTGGTTGAGGTGGGTATATGGATCTTCTACAGCTCTTCCCCCAAACTGGTTTTGCTGCACCATCTGAATAAGGCTTGTGCGCAGCTCGAAGTTGTTGGCATCAATGTCAATTCTGAATCCGGCCTCTGCTTGCTGTGGAAGAAATCGATCCAAGATGGATCTTTGCGGAACCACAATCTGCCTATTGTTCAACTCTGCCAGTCTTGCAGCTTGCTCCGCCTGAGCAGCCTGGGCTACTTGAAGTTGTACTCTCAGCTGCTGCACTTCATTCACAAATTGCCTCTGCTCCTCGGGAGTGATATTTTGCAGAGGTGCTTCAGGATTTTCAGCCATCTCTCGTTGTTTTTCTTTTCCTTTCTTCTTGATTTTCCTGCAGGTTGCTTCGATTTCAGGGACAAAGGCTTCGAGTGTTTTTCCTTTGGCTCGCGTGTTCATGCACCTGCACAGGAAATAAGTGGAATCAGCACGGCGTCGATCGACGTGAATTCACGTCGATCGATGCAAAAGTGTGGTCTTCGTCGATCGACGAAGGGTGTCCGTCGATCGACGCGAGATGCAAAATCGAGAACTCACGCACACACATGTACAGAAAATTAAAACTCAATCCAGCAAATCCTAGAACGAACTAGTAACAAGATAAAATCTAACAATTCCCCGGCAACGGCGCCAATTTGATCGCTGCTATTTTTAACAGATTAATTATAATAACAGCGGCAAATAAATTTGTAAACCCTAAGGTTATCGATCCAGGTGAATTGTATGGGGAAATTATCCTATGTACTAGCTATGGTTCTAAAATTCATTGTTTGAGGAATTCAAAATCAGGGTTTTGTTTGGAAAATAAAGATAACAATACTTGAAAATTAAAGGAGTTTTGGAAAGCAAATTAAAGAACACAGATTCTAGGGAAGAACTCTTATTATGGATAACATGTAGGAATCAATTAATTTAACAGGTGGAATACTGCAATGATGTTATATCTCCTTGTTTGGCAAATATAACCTAGATTACTAATTAGTGACTCATCTCCGCTCGGTCTCAAAGTACACCAAACTAGTCAATCCGATAAACAAATCAGTTCAATTCCTACATCTAGTACAACTGTTTGGATAGTGTTGATCGTATCATGTATTCCTATTCCCACTATTAATATTCACCTCTCGGTCCTTCTATCAATAGCTAGACATCTAAATTAATCTTCACCTCTCGGTCCTTGAATTAATCTAGAATTGAAAATAAACACAGGAATCATGAACCTAATTAATTAATCCTAACATGCATCCATAATAATATCAACCCCTAGAACCCGCTAGGGTTTCTAGCCACTCATCGTAGATAGAAATCCAAAATAAAACATATTCAATTGCATAAACATAAAGAACTTACAAGAAAAATAAAGGGTTTCGTGTTTCCCAAGTCTCCAAACTCTCAAAACCAAATTGTAAAGCGAAAATATGATAAGGGATTGTAATTGATACTCAAAAATCGAATTTAATAGGCTATTTATAGAGGTGGATGTGTATCCTATCGAATCTAGGGCTAAAGATATGAAAAATCTCATTTTTCCTCGAATTCCCGCGCCACGAGACACCCTCACGTCGACTGAGTCTGATTCCCGTCGATCGACGGACGTTTCAGAGCTTCGTCGATCGCTTCTGAATGGCGTTGGTCGACGCAGCTTTTCGCCCTCCTGCGCGGTCTCACGGTTTTGGCCATAACTTCCTCCTCCGAACTCCGATTGACCCGATTCCAGTTGCGTTGGAAAGCTAACTCAAAGATCTTTCCATCCATGTGCTCTATTAGCTCAGATTCCAACTTTGGAAGAATTCCTGCATGTTTCTTTCAACATCTGCTGCATTCGGTACGGATTTCCATTGGATTTGGCCTAAAACCTGCAAAAACACCAAAACGCGCATAATACCACCTAATATAGACTCATGCACATAATATATATATAAACTCATTAAAACTACATAAAATAATAGAAAATAATATAGATAAGCGAGTAAAATAATGAGCTTATCATTCGGCCAACCTCAAGCTCAGTTAATCATGAGCTCGTTCATTTAATACTTCAAGCTCGGAACTTGTGTTATGCCGAACAGTTCACCTTGAATCCTTTATTTTTGTATTTTTATTCTTCTTTTTGGGCTTTCTTTTTTGATGGACTCCAAAATGGGCTTGCTCATTTTTGGGTTATAACAAGCCATATAGAGCTTTTCTTAACCTGTACACCTTGTTTCCTCGCTCAAAGCCTGGAGGTTGTGATGGAGCCTAAGTAGCAGTTGTGAGAGATGATCCAATATACATTTCGAGTGAGCCGATGACTAGAGCTCGAGCAAGGACTTTGAGGGCTGGTTTGAGTTTGTTGGTTAAAGACATTTGGGCTGCAAATATTTCCAAGGATTCGGTGGTGTTGGAAGAATTAAATGAAGTCCCAAAAGTTATTAATTTAATTATGTGTAATGATTGGGCTTAGTTTGATTTATTCAATTATTTTGTGCCAACATGTTAATGACTTGTTTAATTAAATTTCTAATTTATTCCCTTTAATTTTCAAAATTAAAGGGAATATTAGTTTAGGATTTGAGTTGCCTATATATAGGCCTTGTTATTAAACAATTTATTCAGTTTTCAGATTTTAATAAAATTGTGAGGTTTTCTCCTCTGATTTTTGAAGGCTTAATTTCCAAAATTCTATAATATCCATAGGGTTTCAATCTCGACTAATCAATCGGACAGTCATATCCATTGGTGGTGTCTTCGCATATATCCTTCGTTGTTGGATCAATTCGTTTCTTGGGTCGTAGGAGATTTATTCTAGACTACGGTACTTGAAGGTTTTTAAATTCAAAGGTGTTGGATCATTCCATCGTTTAACTTCAATTCAATTTCAGTTTGCTTTTGTGTCATGTCTGAGTCAAATCGTTTGAGTTCCTGGGATGCGATCTTAACCTTCTAGCGAGGATGTATAAGGCTGTATCTTGGAGGAGCGCAAAGCAGAAAAGCATTGCAGACTCCACCATGGAGGCGGAATATGTCACTGTCTCCGAAGTTTCGAAAGAAGGAGTATGGCTCCGAAATTACCTTTAGAGTTGGATGTGGTTCCAAGTTTGCCTAAGAGTATCACAATTCATTGTGATAATGCTCCGAAAGAACCACAGACTCACAAGGCGAGCAAACACATAGAAAGGAAGCACCACATCATACGAGAGATCGTTTTGAGAGGCGATGTGCAAATCAAGAAAATTGACACTAGAGACAACCTAGTTGATCCATTCACAAAGTGCTTACCACAAAAGACTTACGAAAGAAATATTCGTGGGCTAGGTCTGAGGTGGATGCCTACCACTAATAATGGTTGATGTAATAGCTAGGCTAGATAGACACACTGTATACTCTGGTTGGCGGATGTAATGCTTTGAGTATAAGTGGGAGATTGTTGGGTTTTGTATATTGAAAGTATTTATTACAATGTATATACATTCAGCTTTATTTCCTATCTATTAAACAAACTTACATGCGAGAAACAACAGTATCCTCTCATCTCATCGATAGGGATGATCATACTGTGTGTTGTAGATCGCAGAAGACAGTATGATCATTTGACCTAGTGAGATATAAATATAGTGATCACAGCTTAGACAACTTAAGGATAAACCTGTCAGTGTAGGTTGTAGCATAGTCGGAAAGAAGTGATCTATCTTGATAACTTGATAAGCTGGTACATGCGGTTGCGTATCAATTGGACCACAGTGAGATGTATTCTTTTTTCTAACTTCAAAGAATACAAGATCTCATCTCTTGATTGAATCTAAACCCTAATGAAGGTTCAGGAGTATGCACGGGCTGACTGTTGCTTTGACTTGCCATGGTGGAGAGCTTGAGTAATGTGCTTGTATACCCGCATCTTGGATGACAGCAGTTTGTGTAGAACAATCTGTTGATTGGACTTAGGTTACCATATCTGAGTAATAGGATGGGGACGTTCCCTGAGGAGCTCAATAACATTAATCATGCTAAAATCCTGCAGGCTGATTAAGTTCAAGCATGAGTGATAAAGTTTGAGTGGTACTGCTCAGGAAAATAAGAAATTAATTAATTGTGTGAAGCTTGTCAGAAACTCTAATTAATTAATGAATGTCCAGTAACCTTAAATGTGGGGATTCATCAAGTAAATGCAGCCAGTTCTCATAATGTGTTAATAAAGGGGTAGGTCAGTATTAATTCTGTGGTAAAAAAGAATTAATAGTAATTAATTAATTATGCCCTAGGTTGTGGACATAGGAATTAATTAATTCATAGGCCCACTTTATTATTTGCATTAGTTCCCAAGTTTGGCCCAAATAATATTCTTAAAGGAGCCCACTAGGGTTTTAGCCCTAGGTCTATAAGCAATACGCATTCTCTCTCAAATCATATCAGTTGAAAAATACAGGAAACCTAGAGAGAGAGAGTGAGGGGGCGGTGTCAGTCTGTGCAGAGGGAGAATAAGAAATTCAACTTTGTTTTGCACATCATAGTCCTGTGGAATCCTCACCAGTAGCAGGATTGAAAGTATTGAGATACAGATTTGAAGATCTAATCTGGAGAACAACCCTTCTTCTTCTCTTCTGATTTCTTTTGATTAAATCTTGAAATTAGTTTCTCTATACTAATTTCTTATTCCGCAGATTTAATCAAATTGCGTAGTGGAATCAAAGTTTGGATTCAACGCAAAGTTCGATTCAGACACTACGATTTAAAAGGTAACCCTACTATCCATCGCATTAAATTCATAGGATCATGCTAAGGTTTCATCGATTGGCAATTATTTTGATATCTATGAATGATTCGGCTTTCGCTTGGATTAAGTGATTTAATTTACGACAACAAAATCCCTACACCTTCATCTGCTAGTCTCTTAATCCTTTTTAGACTTAAAGGTGATTGCAAACTTAATTGCATAATCCGATTTGCCAAGGCACTAATTATTGGATATCTGAAATAAACTATTATGCCTATGAAATAAACCTAGCATGGTCCTATTAAAATTGAATACAAAAGTTGGTTATGCAGAATACCTTATTTTTAATAATTCTGATATGTTGCACATGGATTAGGCCTTTGTTAGGAACTAAGTTTTAGTTCCCTCCTTATTTTGATGTCTTGATATGTCAAAACTTACTTTAGCACTAAGTTTCTAGAGTTCTAAAATGTAAACCATGTATAAGATTATTTGTGTTGTAATAGAACTTAGGTGCTGAAGACCGAACAAAGGATTTGCTCGAGATGTGAAGTAGTGTTCGTGCATGAAACTTGGTTTCACTAAGTATGGCCAAGGCCTATACTAAGTTTGGGTACTGAGTATAGAGGTTATCGTACTGACTTATGAGAAGTTAGTATGAGGGCAGCCTGTACTGACTATGTTAAGTCAATGTGGAAGCCTTACTTCTAAGCACGTGGAACACAAGGTGAACCAGCAGTAGTCAGACTTAAAGGGATTTGAATTCTAAGTAAAACTCAGTACGAGGATGTCCATACTTGGATTCCTCGGACCGAAACTGAGTCTGACAAGAGCAGGTGAGAAGTAATTGAAGTACAACCTTTTTAGAGCAGAGCAGAGCAGACCCGCCAAGGAATGAATATGACTGGACGACATTCTCAATGTCTCTAACGACTGGAATTTCGTGTCTAACGAGTAGGATTTCAAACACCCAAGGATTCCCTTATAAATAGAAGTCAACCTCGACAGATTGAGGTTACGAACTCTCATGCTAAGATAAGCCAAAGCTCTGCCAAACTTACATCTGGAAAGTTCTCTGATACTCCGTGTTCTCAACTTGAGTTAATCATTTCGTTCTTCTGTTTACAAGCACGAGGCTGAAGCTACAACCTGAAGCTCTACTTTGGTGAATATTATTTCTCCAAGTAATATTCATAGCAGTCAATGTTCTACTCAGGAACACTGATTATCACGGGCACTAGCCAACCAAACTGAGTTCTGGGAAGAACGTTCAAACATCCAACCTCCAAGAAGAAGGCTGTGGGGTGCATCCTCACTTCGACCTAAAGACTGAGCAAGCTTACAAGGAGTTTCCAGATGAGTGACGATAGCATATTGAAGGACGAAGTGCCAACGGGCTATCCATAGATCGCAAGAAGGCTTGTAATCTGAAACTTAGTAGATTTCCCGATTAAGTTCGGAAGAGTGGGTGTAGGATATTTAAATCCGAACCACTATAATATCCTGAGTTTTTACATGCTTACTTTACTTTTCAGCATACTTAATTTCTCAAACTTATTTTGAAATCTTCAATACTTAGCCAAGTATTGAAGTTATAATTGTGAAACTTACTAATAACCTTTCTGAGCTTAAAACTTACTTTGATAAACTCAAAACTGAGTTCCAGACAATTTCGGAGAACAAGTGCATATCATATTTACTTCCGTTGCATTATATATTTCTCTGATTTCGGGACCAACAACCTTTCAATCCTTCTTGTGCAGTAAAATTCAATCATGAAATAATCATAATTAAATCTTTGATTTTATTAAATAATAAAATCAAAATTTTAGGAAGAAAATAAGAAATAAGATCTTCCAGATCTGATCTTCTGATCTGTATCCCTCGCTCCTATCCAGAAATCTGGTGAAGATTCTCTCCAGATATTGCACTGATTGAGAAGTAGAATTTCCTTCCCTCCTCCGATTCTTGTTGCCTACTACAACTCCCAAAAACTGATATGCTGATCAACAACTTATGAACATATGATATGGCGAACTGAGGGGGTATTTATAGGAAGATTTTGGTCCTTAATTGGCTTGAGTTTTTCATAGGCTAGATTAGGGACAACTATGCAAATAACAAAGAAGGCCTCTAAATATGCTAAGTCTCATATTTAACTCAGAATATAATTAATTAATTAATTAATTAATATTGACTCAAGCCACTAGAGAATCAATACTGACCTACCCCTTTGTTACCACATTGTGAGCAACAGGTTACATGGGCTCGGTATATCCGCATATTTAAGGACACATGCATTCTTTAATTAATTAAAGCTCTAACTTGCTTATAAATTAATTAATATCTTTTATTCCTAAGAAATACCACTCAACCTTTTCATGTATGTTTGAACTTAATCAACTTACAGGACTTTAGCATAATGAACTTTCTTAGTTACTTAGGGAATGTCACCATCTTATACTAGTGGTTACCTAATTAGAGAACTAGAAGTCATACACAAGTTGCTATCACCTAAGATGCAGATATACAAGTTCATGAAAAACTCTACATTATATCATCTCAAATCGACACACAAGCTTGTGTATACTTCTAGATCTTTCATTAGGCTTCAAATATCGTCAAACCATCAAGATCAAGATTTATTTAATGTCAAATAAAAGAATCAATATCAGTTAGGTACTATCAATACGTACCAAACGTACTAGCACATCTAGTAACCAAGATAAGCTACTAAATACTGAATGTGCTGCAACTTAAACCAATAGTCTATCTTGGGATTGTTTCGGCTATGACAACTGTTTATATCACGCAGGGTCAAACAATCCATATGATCTTTGATAATCTACAACACACCGTATGATCTCCCTATCGACGAGATAAGAGGATAAGGCCATTTGTGATATATATTTGTTAATTCAGATCGGAGATATAATATTGTAACACAACAATAATGTTTGCCAGTATACTAAAACAAACTGTTCATAATATAATAATCACAATGCTTTCAGTATACAAATCATTAAGGGTTCACACATCTAGCTGATCGAGCAAGTGCAAGGTGGACTAGGCGAGTGAGCTCGGAGCTGGTGGTCAGAAGAGCTACCCGCGACTGCGATAGATCGGCCAACACCATCTTTGTAATTTGTTCTAGTGAATTTCCAACCTCTTGTGATTGAAGAGTGGATGTAGGACTTTAGGCTCTAAACCACTATAAATATCCTTGTCATTTTACATGCTTTGCTATTTTTGTTCTTGATTTGGAACCCGACAACTTGCTTAGTTGTTGGTGTTTAATATCTGAAATCGGCTAACATAAAGAGACAATTAACGATTAACAAGTTTTTGACAATCAAAACTAACAAAGGAACCATCAATTTTGAACATTAATGAGTAATATTTTCTGCTGTATGTTTAACGTTCTAATTTGGGAGAATGATAGAGTACTGCGGTCAAAGTTCATTGAAAATTGATGAACATGAAGAAAAGAATGTCGATCACTTATGAAATGACATAACCATTCATTTCATGAAGGAAAAAATTTGGAAAAGATGAGTAACTAGTTAGGGCTCACGAGATACAATTGGATGGATTTGAGAAAATGAAGTTTTTCAATAATATAAAATCTGATGTGTGGATTTTTTATTTTAAAATTTGTAAATGCTAGTATGTAGTCAGGCATTTTGGTTGGAAATTCTGTTTGAAATATATTTTGTGAAAAAAATAAAATGATAGAAATTAAATCACAATAATTTAAACGTTATGTTGTTAGAATTACTATTAAACCCCAATAATTAAATATAAAAATATAGGATTCACGAAGAAAATATCTTATATTCTTAAAATAATTTTAAACTTATTTATTTAAGTAATGAGCACAAATGATATGTGTTAATTTAAACTAGTTCAAAACATCAATTTTAGTTTGAACTATCTGTCTTTTTTCAATTCTAGTACCAACTATTTCATTTCATAATTTTATGTTTGAATTATAAAAAATTATTCAAATCTCTGACGAAAAAATCTTCCAGCATCATAAAACTGAGGAGCATGCCAGAAACCCATGTCATATTAAAAAAATGACACGTTGTAAATCAAATGATGCGGATTTTCAGCATGTCCCGTCAGCTTTTTGATGCCGAAAAATTTATTTGTCTTAGATTTGAATAATTTTTGATAATTCGGATATAAAATTGTGAAAAAAATAATTGACACTAGAATTGAAAAAATGAGGATAGTTTGGACTAAAATTGATATTTTGGTCTTTAAACTAATATCACTCAGAACTTACCACTGGATTTCCCTCGGACCTGGGGATGAGCGTGACTAAAACTCATTCACGAGTTACTTGGGATCGGCTCGGAAAAAATTCGAAATCGATTCGATTAATATTGAATCGAGTTTTGTGGTACTCAATTCGATAGGTTCGTGAGTCTTATCGAACTCAAACTTAAATCGAGTTCAAATTGAGTTTGAGTTTGAGCTAAACTGACGAGCCTTATGAACCCCCTAGCCCGAATTTTATTTCCTTTTTATAGTATCATGATCTAATTTTTGTGATATAACTCTTGTATTAGAGAAAAAACAGATCAAAATTAAAAAAAATTATAATATAAAAATATTGAAGTAAGGCGAAGACGGAAAAAAATAAAAAAATTCCAACCCTTTCCGAAAATTTACTGGCTCGTGATAAATTATTAAATTCTACTCGGAACAAACGAGGCCTACATATATAAAACGAAAGAAAAGAAAAAATAAAAACAAAAAAGGGTGATTCTATTTATAGCCCCCAATTTTCTCCTCATGGCCCCTTAAATAATTGAAATTCAAATAATTTTTTAAATTGACATATTTATCCTTGTAGCCTCAAAAACCAAATCTAATACACAAGAAAAGTAAACAAAAAAATTAAACCCCTTACATTTTTTGTAGCCTCCACAGGCGACATTGTTTTTTTTTTTAAAGAACACAATTTTTCGTATTTTTCATTATTGAAGATATCGAGTTAATTAAAAATTATAAATTCATAAAATATTTTGTAGATCAAATTTCTCTATTTTTCATTGTTAAAGAAATCTTGTTAATTACAAAAGTTCGACATTCATATATAGACTATATGACATATTAATTCTATTTGTTTTATTATTTCAAGTTAGGTTGTGTGGTGCTTTCATCTTCTTTCAATTCAAATAACTCCTAAATTCTAGATAAGTTACTTAGTTTTAAACAATTATTTTTTAATTGTTTTTATTCTTTCATCATTATATTTAGAAGATGATTTAATTGCATTATGTTACTGAAAATTTTGTTATGAGAGGTATATAGTAAATTTGCAGAAAAAAAAAAACTGAAATTCGATCTAATTTTATTCAAAACATAATTTATTTGAGAGAACTGGATGAAGAACTGGAAAATTTTTTAAAAAAATCACTGAAAGCAAAGCAAAAAAAATTGAACTGAATTTATTCATTTGTAATTATTTGTAAATAATATAACTGACCGTATTTAATATTTGAGGCTTGATTTTTTTTTGGCGTGTAGTATTTGGGGGCTGTAAGGATAAATATATCCATTTAAAAATTATTTAAATTTTAATTATTTTGGGGGCTATAGTGAGAAAATTGGTGGGGATAGAATAAAATTACCCAACAAAAAATGTACAAATATAGTGTTTGGCAGGCCGAACCCAAAACACGGCTCCGCACGTAAAAAACTGTCCGAATATGGAGTAATTATTATTGTCAATCTCAAATCAAACCTCACTCTCTCTACTTTCTCTCTCTAGGGTTCGGCGGCAGTATTTTATATTCTGCATTTTTTCTCACGACGAAAACGAGTTAAATAAGCCCTTCAACAGCTGCGTCTTTGTTGGTCGATCGATATATCCCTCCCTTTTTGGCTTTTCACACAGATCGGAGGTGGGATTTACTTTCCACTCAAGAAATTAATTGGGCATAAAATATTCTGTGGGAATCAGAAAATTTCAGAATGTTCTTGGTGGACTGGTTTTATGGAGTGCTTGCGTCACTTGGTCTATGGCAGAAGGAGGCCAAGATCTTGTTCTTAGGACTCGATAACGCCGGCAAAACAACCCTCCTTCATATGCTCAAAGACGAGGTCAATTTTCTTTTTTTTTTTTCTTTAGTTTTTCCCGTTATTTCTGTTGGTTGTTTCGGATTGTAGGTTTCTGTGTTTTGTTTTCACTTGCTAAATGATTGGTTATGGGAATTTATCAGAATAAGATTCAAAACGTTTTGGTGTTCCTGTAGCTGTGCGGATGTGTAGCTTGGTGATAACAGAGTTAAACTGGGTGCAACAGTCCTTTTCTTCGAAATAGTTGTTTCAGAACATTGTTTGTTTGGATTTTTTTATTTATTTTTTTTTATTTTGTGTTGTTGGAATCCGGTTTGCAAGTAACTGTAGTTTACACTTCTATATCAATATGTAATTGGTGTGATCGGCTAGATACGGATATTTTTGTGATTTCCTGTTTTGTATGTTAAATAGAGTTGGTGGTGTGTTGATGTGGTTTTTGTAGTGTTAGTTCTGTCATTCAATTTCCACCAAAGCTTGTAACACCATTGAGCAGTATGAAGTTGCATTGATTGTGGTTCAGTGTTCAAAAGTGAATCTAAAATTTCTTATGGAATGAGCAGAGATTGGTTCAACACCAGCCAACTCAGTATCCGACTTCGGAGGAGCTAAGTATTGGGAAAATCAAGTTCAAAGCTTTTGATTTGGGAGGCCATCAGATTGCTCGAAGAGTTTGGAAAGATTATTATGCCAAGGTACCATGAAGGAATGTGTAAAATTAAGATTAATAGATTTATTTTTTATTTTGGTTCCCAAGACTTTTTGGTTATCCATTCCTTGTGTTGCATAATTTCACGTTACTACAATATGATTTCCTCTTTAGTCGTTTTTTTGTGGTTTCCTAAGTCTTGTATCTTTGCCATTGTTTATTTGGTAGAGGGGTAATTTCCTTGCAATAAATGAACTTTGCATCATTTTTGGTTTTGCACATAAATTGAAAATTCTGGTTTCAAAATACATGATATTTACAATTGTTTTGGTTTTGGACGCGATTTTAAAAATCTGGGCCAGATTGTATATGAAATTGTAAATACACAATAGTTATGTGTGCAACTACGCCTTCAACATCAGATAAATTTGTCTGGAACTTGAACTCATGTGCAAATCCAAAACGATTGTAAAATGTATCTTATGATCAAATTCAAAATTAATGTGCAAAACTAGAATCGGTGCAGTGTTGGTGTATTTGAGGAGATTTCCCCTTTTGTAAATGTCTTATGGAGTAACCATCGTATTATAGCCTAGTTGTATCCCTTCCCTTTTTAAGGATGGAAGACCGAGGGCATGAACCCCAACTCAAAAAGATTCCTTGGAGTAGAATCAATATAGTTCCATTCAATTCCAATGCTGTCGATGTATAATATGCTACCGCAGCAAGCCAACTGGGCAACTGCTCTTGTGGTACTTAATTTTTGAAGGCTTATATGCAGTATCTTCTAAGTCAACCTGTCTTGAATTTTAGGCTACTTCCTTTTCAATTGCATTTTGAATATCATTATTTTTGTGCCATTAACTTTGCTGTTGCATAAAATGTTCATAAGAACTGCATTCAGTTTGTAATATCCAATTGCTCGAATGAGATAGACTTTTGTATTGAACAGCCAGATCAATCACATTTTTCCCGGTTGCAGTTGATAATGTACTCAGATCTTGTCTATATGGGGTTTTCCATACCTCATATTACCTGAGTTGCAATTGCAGTGAATTTGTAAACTTTTTGAAGGAGTCCTCCCATATTATTCCGTGAGCTTGTACAAAATTCTCACTTTTATGCATTTCTATGTTTAATCGGAATCTCTCTGTTTCCAAAAGAAAACCTCCTTGGCATATTTACTTAAGAGTCGTCCCTAATTGGACTGAAAATTGAGCCCTTTGGTGGTATAATTTTACTTCAGAGAAGACTCAGAAAGAAACATCTTATAAGCTATTTTTACAGCTTATATGGTGTTTCTATGACTAAGATCCCATAGTGTTTGGTCTAAATTCTATTATATGGCTTTTAACAAGATCTTGTTTTAAAGTTAAGTTTTAATCCCCTTAATTTTCCTAAAACTACTTATCAGTTCTAAGGTCCTTATTGTGAAGCATATAAACTTTTTTCAAAATGTTTTACCAGGCAACTTTTAACTAGACATGTCTATAATTTGTTTTTATAATCCTGAATTGAATGCCTATTTTCTCATTTGATGTGGTAGAGGGGACCTGGATGAAAGCATGCATTATAGAGTTCTCAAATAGCACTTGCGTTCTTCTATGGGTGTTTCAAAGCATATCTGATCCTTCATTTCCCGAGTCATTGAGAACCCAAGCATATAAAGTATGGTCGTGATGGCAAATACTTGCAAGCAAATATCCATTCTTCTATGAGTGATTGTAATTGGATTCATATTCATTGATGAATTTCCTAAAACCATTAACAGGAACAAGAACTGAAACATAGAGAGTGGACAGTTTAGGGAACAATCACCTTTAATTAGAAGCTAAAGCTTTAAAAATGATTATTTATGAGTATTCATGAATCTTAAGCTTAAAAAACTTGGGTACGTAATTTTCGGAACAATATAGAAAGCCTTTGCACACACTTCGCACCAGTGGTTGACTGGTTGGTTGTAGCCACATTTCCTGGTTAGACCTTTATCAATAATTGCACATTTGCTGTTTTCCTTGTGGTTTTGGATAACTCGAAGTTATTATTTTTCATTATGAATTTCCATATTTGTTTCTGATTCCACTCCAATTATTGGGCATGAAGGTGGATGCAGTGGTTTACCTGGTGGATGCTTATGACAAGGAGAGGTTCGCTGAGTCAAAGAAGGAGCTGGATGCGTTGCTCTCGGACGAGTCCTTGGCAGTTGTTCCATTCTTGATTCTGGGCAACAAGATTGACATCCCATATGCTGCCTCCGAAGATGAGCTGCGCTTCCACCTGGGTTTGCAAGGCATAACTACTGGCAAGGGGAAGGTGAACCTGGCAGATTCAAACGTGCGTCCGATCGAGGTCTTCATGTGCAGCATCGTTAGGAAAATGGGTTATGGAGATGGTTTCAAGTGGGTTTCTCAATACATCAAATGAAGTTCTTCTATACAAAAGATTGATACATTTTTTATGTTTCTGGTGTTGTGATTTTAGTGGGATTGAGTTGCCCGTGTTGTTTGCTTCTACTGCTGTTGGATATATCTATTTTGTTCCAATCCTTAAACGTATTTCATATCATGTTGCTGCTTCACTATGTTTGACTTTTAATTATAGAGTTTATGTATAACCTAATGCTGGAATCTACTAATATATATGCTAAATAAAACTATTTGATTAATTTTGTCGTATTTTTCCTTTAAAATATCAATTTTTTATTTAAATTTATCTTCTAAAACTTATATTACTAGATGTATGTATACAGTGAACAATAATAAATACTTTAACAAAATTGTATTTTAACTAAATTTATGAATGGAATACTTATTTTTGTAGTTTTTGTTTGATTTATTATTATTTTTTCTTTATTAAATTTATGTATATAGTTGGATGAAGAATATAGAGAATAATTTAATACATAATATAAATGAATAAAAATAAATAATTTTTTTTGAATAATTACTAGTACATTTGTATAAAATAAGAATATTGTTATTTTACAACTTGATAATTACAATTCACAAAAGCAATAAATTGCACTAAATAGTAAAATGAACATAGAAACAAAATTGATAAAACAATAATAGTTGAGTCGAGTAGAACTCTTGGTAGACAAAATATATTTTTATTATTGAGCCTGAAAAATGATCCTTCTCATTTTGGGTCTATTTATAGATAAATAAGGCCACACGAGTAGAGTCAAGGCACAACAGTCCAGTCATTGTCATCCCAAACGTGCGATTGACCGGCTCCATCAACTGATCGACTCACTTAACGCACGACACTCGATTCAACTTGACGATCGAACAACCCAAATTGCAAATCAAGATATTTTTCAAACAAGGCATCCAATCCGGTTCGAGAAGCACCCAAAACACAAAATAATAACATAAAAGAATGAGGAAGGAGAGGCAAGTTAGGCGAGATTTGACCCAATCAATGTTAGAATTGAAAATGAAAGAATCATTCGTGCCACGACTTAAGCCACTTTCCTTGTAAATATGAATTGGTTCCCCTATGAATAAGAGAATAATTATTGTAAAGAGGGATTTTTTTGGCCCTTTGGAGGAACACGATAAAAAAACTTTATTACAGCTATGTCTTAAGTATTCTTGCATTGCAACTCTCTTTTTAAAGAAGCACACATCAACACGCATAATGTTTGAATTGAGTCGAGTAAAACTCTTCCTTAAAGACAAAATATTCTCTTCTAATGCTCGAATTATGGTAACCATCCCAAAGATAAAACAACTAACATCTTCTTCAAAACAACACCACAATTGGAGAATCACCCGCAAATCGGAAGGAGTGAGATTGAACTGATAGATTTGTATACTGAAAGCATTATGATTGGTATATTATGAACAAGGTTTTTAGTTAATATACTAGAAGTCATTAATGTTGTTTGTTCATTTCCTGCCTGAATTAACAAGCATTTATTGCAAATGCTTTATAAAACCGGCCTTGGTTTTCCTAGGTTCCTTGAGGCGAAGCAGTTCGAGGATAAGCTCCTCGCGGCGATGCCCTCAGAGGCAAGGCTCCTCGAGGTGAAGCTGCTCAAGTAGTGCAAGCAACATGTGTCCTTAACGGATTTTCAAGTGATATCGTTGACCCTCTTGGACCATTCATATTGGGCTGGGCCTGGATCGTAAGAGCAACTTGACCAATCACCCAAACGGGTCAACCACATGTATGAATCGATGATAATCTGATCGCTTGACTTGATTTTACTTATCAGGCCACATTTATCTGTAAATGGGCCCAAAATGAACGAGATTATTTTGGGGTTCAACAATAGTCCCCCCCAGCTTCAACGAAATCATGTTTGTTTTGGTGAAGCTGAATGTTTTGTAAGGTTGATACATGAATTTTATGTTTCTCTTGCGATCGAACCATGACATGAGTTTGAGGAGACGATCGAGGGATTTCATACCACTCCTTCGTCGTATTGCCCCCAAGAGCTAGCATAAAGGATTCTTCTATCCGTCTCCAACCAAATCCCCGACGTGAAAGAGAAAGGCGCGACTACCACCCTTTCCTGTATTAGTCGAGGAAATGCCTCGAAGCAGTAGTGTGCTTGATGAGGTGGGATTCCGAGCGATACGCTGTGGGAGTGAACCCAAAAGAGATTGCAGGTAGCGACCCTAAGTCTTCCGACAATTAGGCTGGCTTCGTACTGCACGAAAGGCGAATACGACAAAATTGAAAGGATTCAAATTCTGTGGATCTGGCAAGGAGTGAATCATTGTGCCAAGATCAATTCGAGTGGTCGTGCGGTTTGAGGTTAAATCTTTAGAAATATAACCATCACGACATTGCCACTCGAGTATAAGCACATGCCGCTAGGATTCGAAATCCCCGAGTGCCTTAGCTATATGAGATTTGCTTCACCCAGGGGTAGCCCCACTGTATGAAGGCTTGAATCGATATGCTCAAAGCATATGAGTAAAATCATGCATGAGTGCTTTTGCACAAGTCGTTTGAGAAGAATCAAATTGATTATGACAAACTCGTACCATTTTAGTGCTGGCATGCGAATCGAGTCGATTGGCATTCTAAGCGGGTGATTTGAATTCTACCGCATTAAATGTGATTACACGCGCCGCGTTGTGAATGATTCTGATAGCAAGTTCTTTGAAGATGTGATGTAGGTCTACAAAGGTGATGCTTTCTTGAAGAGGTTAGCCAGGGATCATGAGTCTTGAGCAATGTCCGGGAAGTCGTACCGTTTATTGGTGGATGTAGACGTTCCAACTTCCTCCACATTTAAAGTGGGATACGCGTTTTGGTTCGCCTCACTCATTCCGAGGTTTCCACCCTATAAATACGACCCTTCCTCACTCGCACTTCATTTTCCCTCTTCCGCTCCTCCCGCTCTATTCTACTAGCGATTTTCGACAAGGCTTGCCGCTGTGTTCCTTGCAACAATTCCCTCAAGTTGTTCTTCATTTTTTCTTTACGGTGATTCACATTTAAAGTTAGCTTGTGATGGTTAACTTTGAAGAACTGGGTGAGTTTGGGTGTCGGGCGAGTTCTTAGAGCTCGGGCTCGGACCGATCGAGCCAAGCAAGTACCTCGAGTGAGGGCTCTGTCAGCTTGAGGGAACCGGGCTCCTCGGACTCCCAGGGTTTATGTACGGGGATTTTTCCAGAGACGTATGACAATATCTTCCAAGGGGCCTTAGTCAATGCACACTCATAGATTATGGTCAAGTCCGTACCATTTTCCTTCGATGGAACCTTTCCCTTTGTGTGGACCCTGTGGTGCCCCGAGTTGAAGATCACTCTCATCGACCCCTTCTAGGTTATATGGCTTTTAGTGTCTGGTTGTTCTAGTACGGGATTAGCCTTCCCCTGCACCCATTTTTGTTTCAATACTCTGCCACTATCGGATTGCTCCCATCCAACTTGCTCTGATGGCATGGAGACACATGATAAGCACGTTGTTGATTTTTAATGATGCCGGCCTTGAGCAGCCTACTGTGCATTAGTGGTCCGAGCTTTACAACATTCACAGCCAGTCTAAAGAGAGCTACTACTACTTCTCGAAGCACTTCTGTAACCCCAAGCCTCTCATACAAAGGTTCTCTACGAACTCGGCTAACTGGGTCAACGAGTTCATTTTCGTACCGATTTTTAGGGAACAGTCCGGGGTGCTTCGAGTCGCCACGTGTAAGTCTTTGTACATGATTTCTTCTTAGTTGTATTGTGTGCAGGGAACCCTCGTTTGACACTAACCGATGAAGAATGAGCTTGGATTCTGGGCGGACATATAAGGTATTTAAGACATGTCGTCTTTCATGCCAGAGGAACTAATCCAGTTTCAGCAATGTAAGGCTGGAAATGAAAAACAACAATCCAAATCCAAGAAGGCCTCGACGAAAGCCGGTGCCCGAGCTCGACTAGGACAAAATTTGCCCTGCTCGAGACTCAACAGCTCGAGGATAATCCCTGACTCGAACAGGTGGTGGTCGAGGGACAGAAGGCTCCGGAGTCCCCCGTGACTTGCAAGCGTAGGCGAGACAAAAGGCCAAAAGCCCCCAGTCCGCAGAACAAGACATCCACAACCTAACGGGGGAGGTGGGGGCTGGCATGCTCGTGGCGACCTCTAAGGCCCCTTTTGGGTCCGTGGGTCCCCTCGTGCAGCCTCTGACTGAAGACGACCGCCGCCTAGTGGCCGGTGGGGGATGTAGCTTCCTATCATTCCTCCACGTTGCTTTGTTGGGCCCTCCTTGGTTGACCTCAGTCCCAACGATCAAGAAGTTCTTAGATCATTCCCACGCAAACTTGAAGGTAGGTGCTTCGAGTTGGTTTGTGGTTTTCGTACCTCTTTGGTTGGATAATGTTGGCTCACTCATTTATCTTCTGACAGAGTCTCGAGGGCATGTGGACAAACATCTTTTATGCCATGAGAGTGCTCGCAGAGGAGTGGGAGGATAGTAGGCTCCTCGTGAGGTCGTCCAACCGGGTTACACAGGATCAAGATTCTGCCTTGGAGGTCTTGGTCGCAAGGAACTAGGGTGTTCGCGGTCCGGTTCGGCCGGTTTTGGAGGAAAATCTCGGCCAAACCAATAGGTACGGTTTGAAATTTTTCCAAACCAAACCGGCCGAACAATTTAGCCAAACCAAACCGGCCAAACTATATAAAAACGGTTCGGTCCGGCCGGTTTTTGCGGTTTGAAATGAAACCTGTTCTAATGCACTATATATTTCAAAATAAAAACTAGACTTCATTTCAAAATAAAAAATACATTTCATAGCAATAATATAAAGTCCTAAAACACAAAATAAAAAATAAAAAAGTCAATAGTCGTAGTCCACATCTAAATGATAACCACAAAATACACATCAAAGTCCACAACATTTCAACAATCCACTAATGCTATTACAATTAAAGTTCCAATATAAAATTAAAAAAGCAACAAGTCTTCTTCTTCGGTCCCAACTTTCAACTACAAAATAAATTACAATTACAGTTACTAATGGAATTAACATAAATATAAAAGAATACATTATCTAGAGAAATAGAATTACCTTTTATCACACATATTATTCTTCAATATGATCCGTGCAAATATTTAGTTGGTTGGCAAAATATGAAATTAAAAAAAAAGACAAGTTAAACTTTGTTAGCACAAATAAGAAATAATAAAATTAGTAAAACATATGAATACCTTTTTCAAGATCATCAATTTCTTCATCCTCTTCAATCTCTTGCAAAGCATTTTGTAAATCAGTTCTATCTCTAGTTATTTCACTTCGCAACCAATTTTGTGCGCATATGAGCGCCTGCACGGTTCTAGGACTTAGAGAACTCCTATAAAAATCTAGAACACGACCTCCAGTGCTAAATGCTGACTCCGAAGCAACGGTAGATATAGGAATGGCTAGCACATCTTTTTCCATTTCAGACAAAATCTTGTACTTGTTAGAATTATTCTTCCACCAACCTAGCAAGTCAAAAGGCCCGTCTATATTCTCTTTTGCTTCACTCAAATACTTCTCCAATTCATTTGTTTCACTAGTTTCCCCGCTTTCATAAAAGACTTGAACTTTAACAACCGTCTCTCATGTATAGGGCGATTCACATCCTCACTATCACCAAAATTACTGTTTGAGGAATGATCGCAAAATAATTTTATTAGCGACTTAGCTAAGCTAATAATAAAGCGGCAAATAAATTATCGAATCCCATGGAGAAGAAATAATGAAAAATCTTAAATACTAAAACATAGGTTCTCAAAATACTGGTTAGGAAAGAAAATAAACTTTTGGTGTTGTTTCAAACTATTTTTGCAAATTAAAATTGAATAGGAAAATAAAAGACTTTTGGTGAAAGCAGATATGAGAAGTACATATTCCAGGGATATCTACCTATCAAGTATGACATGTATGAATGAATTGATTAATTCCCAATTTAATTCCTATTCGTAGTGAAACATCAGAAAGGTATTATGAACTTCTTTGTTGGACAATTCATAAAGTAGATTAGTCAATTACCTATCTTCGCTCGGTCTCAAGATGAATTAACTAACTCCAAAAATCCACAGATTTATTCCTATAATCTATCTCCTTCTGCTCAGACAAGAAATCAAATTATATTGTGAAAACTCTTTCCATTGAAAACTATTACAGTTACGTCTCAAGTTCTCAACTAATTAATCATAAGATGTGGCCAGCAAACTCAAGATTATGAATAAGCACAGATTTCACAAACTACGATGGGAAAGGGAACATAATTCAATTAATCAAACATGCATACATTGAAAGTTCGAAACCCTAGAATCTGAGAAGGAATTTAGTTACACATATTCTTGATTAGAATCATCAGAGATAAAGAAAAACATGAATTGCATAAAAATTGGGTGTAGATGTCTTCCCACAAAAACCTGTCTTCAATCATAAAACCTAAAATATCTTGGAAATCTCTAAAATCTTCAACTCTAAAATTCTCCTAACTTCTCCACAATTCCCCCCCTAAAAATCAAATTTTACATGGCCTTATATAGTATTGATAGATGTATCAAACAGTATCTAGGATTAGATATGTCGCTTGATGGATTTATATACTGAAAGCATTATGATTGGTATATTATGTACAAGGTCGATTGGTTAATATACTGGGAATCATAAATGTTGTATGTTCATCTCCTGTCTGAATTAACAAACATGTGTCTCAAACGCAATTATCCTCTTATCTCGTCGATAGGGAGATCGTACGGTGTGTAGGAGATTTCGGAAGATCGTATGGATCGTTTGACCTAGCGAGATATAAATGGTTATCACAGTTGAGACAGTTCCATGATAAACTGTCGGTGTAGGCTGCAGCATACGCAGTAATAAGCATCTTATCTTGGATGGCTTGGTATGCTGGTGCGGGGCACACATTGATAAGGACCTAAGTCGAGATCGATTCTTTTATCTGATATTAAAAGAATCTAGATCTCTATGGCTTGATGAGATCCTAAGCCTATATGAAGGTACAGAAGTATATGCAGATTGTGTATTACTTTGAGTTGCAGTGAAAGGCTCTAGTTGAGCTTGTATATCTGTATCTTGGGTAATAGCGGTTTGTGTATGACTGTCTGGTATTGGAAATAGGTAACCACATCCAGTATAGGATGGTGACATTCCCTGAGCAGCTCAAAAGGTTCGTTACGCTAAAGTCCTGCAGGCTGATTAAGTTCAAGCATAAGTGAAAAGGTTTGAGTGGATTGACTTAGGAATATAAGGTGTTAATTAATTAAATAGCTTTTCAGAGCTTAAATTAATTAACGAATGTCTGTAACCTTAAATGTGGGGATATACCGAGCCCATTGATCACTGTAATTTCTACAGATTAATTGTAGAAATAGTGGCAAATAAATTTGTAAAACCTAAGGTTATCGATCCAGGGGAATGAAGCAACGAAAAAATCCTAAATACTAAATCAGACGTTCTTAAAATACTGGTTAGGAAAATCAGATAAAAAGTTTTGGTGTTTTGAAAATCGCAGTACTTGCTAATGAAAATTAAACAGGAAATTAAAAGGCTTTTGAAATCAAATAATAGAAGCACAGATTCCAGGGATATCTACCTATCAAGTATGACATGTATGAATGAATTGATTAATTCCCAATTTTAATTCCTCTTCGTAGTGAAACATCAGAAAAATATTATGAACTTCTCTGTTTGACAATTCATAAAGCAGATTAATTAATTACCTATCTCCGCTCGGTCTCAAGATAAATTAACTAACTCCAAAGATCTACAGATTTATTCCTACAATTAATCTCCTTCAGTTACGACAAGAAATCAAATTATATTGTAAAAATCTCTTTCGATTGAAAACTATCACAGTTACGTCTCAAGTAATCAACTAGATAATCCTAATAAGTGGCCAACAAATCAAGATTATGGAATAAGCACAGATTTCACAAACTACGAAGGGAAAGGGAAAATAATTCAATTAATCAAAACATGTATACATTGATAGTTCAAAACCCTAGAATCTGAAAAGAAGTTTAGTTACACATATTCAGAGTAATATTCATCATAGAAAGATAAAACCTGAATTGCATAAAAACTTGGGTTGGAATGTCTTCCCACAAAACTTGATCTTCAAACATAAACTCTAAAACTCTTTGAATCTCTCAAAATCTGAAATCTGGAATAAAACATGCTTAAAACTCGATTTTACAAGGTTATTTATAGAGGTGGAGGTGTATCATATCAAATCTAGGGCTAAAGATATGAAAAATCTCGAATTCAGCCAATTTCCCGCGCCAGGAGGTCCGCGTCGATCGACGCAGCATCCCCGTCGATCGACGTGGAAAACTGAGGTCAGCCCCGTCTGCGCGGTCTCACGGTTTTGGCCATAACTTCCTCATCCGAACTCCGATTGACCCGATTCCAGTTGCGTTGGAAAGCTAATTAAAAGATCTATCCATTTCCATGAGCCAATAGCCCGAATTATTCTTGTGGAAAAACTCTTCACTGCTACTCTTACACGTCACTGCTTTCGGAACGGTTTTCTCGTGAGTTTAGGCCTAAAAACCTGCATAAACATCAAAACACACCTAAAACCACCTAATATTGACATCATGCATAAAATATATATATAAACTCAATAAAACTACATAAATTAGTATAAAAATAATATAGATAAGTGAGTGAAATAATGAGCTTATTACCCATGCAACCCGTACCTCAAAACGTGGTAGCAAATAGGTAGAACAGTATTGATTCTCTGGTGGAATGAATCAATATAAATTAATTAATTATATTCTGGGTTGAATATGGGAATTAATTAATTGAAAGGACTCATTTTCTATTTGCATTCTGGTCCCTAGTCTGGCCCAATAGAAGTACAGTATTTTCCTATAAATAGGCCTCAGTTCCTCAGATCTCAACACACCACAAGATCATAAGTTGCACACAGCAAACCAGTTTTTGGGAGCTGTGGTGATCGACTAGATCTAAGAAACGAGGAAGAAATTCTGCTTCTCAACCAGGCAAGGAATCTGAAGGGAATCTTCACCAAATATTCAGATTGAGTTGGGATACAGATCAGAATATCAGATCAGGAGGATTATCTTCTTTCTTCTCTCTCCTCTTTGTTTTTGAAAATTGCTTGATAATTTTCATAGATTTACTTCCTCAATTTGTTAAGAATTAAATCTTTGTGCGTGGGAAAAGATTAAGAGGAATCCCCGTGCACTCGTTCTTCAGGGTTTCACAATTTAGGTATTCCGCAAAAACCCCCTTATGCATATTCAATAGGAGCATGCTAGGATTAATCATAGGCATAGCAATTTATTTTTGATATTCCAATTAACGATCCTTGGCAAACGGACTTCGTGATTCAGTTCACGAATCCCTTCAATTGGTATCAGAGCCAGGTTGAATTAATTGGCTCTATCGAAAAAAATAATATTGCCTATGATTTTCATGATAACTATTATTGAATGATTGCATGGGTTTTGGATTGTATGATTATGTTTTTTCGTCCTCGTGGTTCTCGGGTTAATCCGCCCTTTTATAAGGATTCGTTTTTCACCCACAAGATAAATCCGTGGTTAGATTTAGATTTTTAGATTGTAATTAGGTTTATTCAATGTAATCTTTTATTTTAAAAATTAAATCTGTAAAATGGAGAATGAACAACACGAAGAACGAAGGACTGCACGACGGCGCATGACAGCGTCGGCACGGCAGCAAGTTGTGCACGGCGGTCACGCGCGGCGAGGGGCACAGCAGTGCAGGCGCACGGCGGCCACGACGGCGGCACAACCGTGCGGAAACCCTAGGATTTCAGTGCGTGACGTGCAGCAGCCGTGCGGCCAACAATCGGCCAAGCGCGGTGCGGGGGTCTCGGGATGGCGATGAAGGGAGACGGGCACCTACCGAGACGGCGGGCGAGGGTGGACTGGGTGCGACGGGCGCGCGCGCAGCACCCGCACAGCTCTACGCACGTTCGCTGGCGGCAGGCAGGTGCTCTCCGAGCAATGGCAGCGGGACCTGGTGGTGCAGCGTGGGCTCGGGAGGTGGAAGCCGGCGACGGCGGTTGGTGGGGGTGACGCGGCCGCAACCAGCGCAAACCTTAGGGTTTGTGGGTGCGAGCCGAGGCGCGCATCTCCTCCGCACCTCGTGCGTGTTTCCGACGAGCCTAGGTGAGCCGACAGTGGAGAAGATGGTGCACGATAGTTCGGGCAACAATCGGGGCAAGCCGGGGTGGTGGCATGCGAAACGGGCGACGGCCGGTGGAGGCGGAATCGCGGGCTGCAACCATGCACGTATGTGCATGGCTGTTGCGCAATTCTAAGAGCCCTTGCAGCGGCGGCGAGTCGCCGGAGGAGGTGGTTCACCAGTGGTGGCTCGTCGGGCCAAGTTCTCGCTGGCTATTGGGCTTGCAATGTGTGCCTAGGCATGCGATTTGGTTAACTGGCCCAGTTGTCCAATTTTCTGATGGATCAAACCTTGGAGGCCCAAATTCAGAAAATAAATTCAGATCACAGTCCAAGTAGTGGGAGCCCAGACGAAGATCTTTATAATTAATTCCAACTTGTAATAGTTATAATTATTATTATTATTTTTGTATCATGGGGTCACGAGGACATTTTTATTTGTTTTATTATCTGTCTTCGCATGATATATGTTTTAAATTAATTGCGCAGCATATAAGCATGTTGTAGATAATAGGAGCACGTTTACTACTTTTATTTACAGCTTTAAAGCATTCTATGTGATTTATTTTGTGTAATTAATTATAACTATAAATTCGGGGTTCATGCTATGCATGATAGAATTTTAGCAGTGTTATAATTATGGCTACATAAAATAATCTGTGCAATTGAACCTTATGAACTAAAAATTACTAAGCTCATAATTTAGTAAGACCTCCACAAAGCGATCCTTTATTGGAAGTGGGTAATTTATTAGGTAAACGTCTACATGTGTAGCTTACTTAATTTATTATTCATAAGTTCTAATAGATAAGATTTCTTAAAACAAACATTTATTTCATGTGAGAAGTGGGAGTTCATGCGTAAACGTCTACATGTGTAGCTTGCGTATTGAATTTTCATAAGTTCTCTAGGGATTGAATTAAATGAGACAGCCTTATTATAGGGATCATGTGTGTTCTAATAGATCCTTATATGGGAGGGTTGGCTTTGGTGGTAAGCTAGCTTAGATGTTATCCAGAGTATAATTCATTTGTGATGTCCCTGCTCAATAGGATAATATGGTCTTAAGTTAGTCTCCAATTATTAATTCCATTTGTCTAAGGAACCCGAGCATGGATTGGAATTAAATGACTGAAATTGAAAGATGCAGTCTGGTTAAGTGTTTTGTTGTAAACGTCCACATGTGTGGCTTGCAATAGTAATACTTAGGCAAATTGGAGGAAACATTAATATTGCTTTATCATAAGGTTTCAATATTTAATTGTTTCAATAGTTTGTGACTATGTTTTAATTTCTGTTTTAATTTATTGTTTTCAGACATGTCTATTGCTCACGCTGTCAACCTCTTAATAACAAACCCTTTAACTGGTCCGAATTTTCCTGAATGGAAGTTATGCTTCATGGAAATACTCTGCACTGCAAAACATGCCCATGTAATTTACATGGACCTTCTAAATCCCAAGTATTGGAACTGTACTGGCTATGAGCGAGTGTTCAATGACAGATGGGTAGCTTCTGATGAGTTTGCCCGCAGACTCATCATGAACAGTCGGTCTAGAGAATTAAAGCTCAAGTACAAGAAGTTCCGAACTGCTGTTGAGATATGGAGGGACCTTGTGAAAGTCTATGGGAAGGTGAGATGAACTGTCACTTATAATCTTGTGGAGGACCTGGTCTGCAAGAGGATGACTGATGGGAGTTCGTTGCTTTTGCACTTCGTCAGTATGATGAGAATTATGAGAAAGTACAGAAAGAGAGGTGGACAAGTTAGTAAGCGGGCGGAAATAAACATTGTCCTGCACTCTCTATCTGATTCTTATAATGATTTCATCAAGTCCCTCGGTACCAGGCGCGAGTTTACTCTTCCTGAGTTACTCTTAGCCCTGATGCGAGAGGAATCTGACCTTAGAGCATTAGAATTTGCTCCAACTTTGTCAGCTTTTGACAAGACAGTTGCTGAAGCAAAAGAAATGCTTAAAATGTTAGATGAAGCTGATCTGGCAGAAGACATCATCAGGCCATGCAAACGCAAGCAAAGTGAAGTAGATTGTCTAGTGCTTGGCACGGGTAGACAAGGTACGTCATGTGCATTTATAACGGAAACATGTTTAGCATCGATTTCTATCCATTTTTGGGTAGTGGATACTGGAGCTACTAATCATGTTTGTTATACTTTGCAATGGTTCAGGCCGACAAGGCAGCTGAAGCATGACGAGATTACCATCTCAATGGGCAGCGGAGAGCGAGTCTCAGCAGTAGCCATTGGAGATTTTACTTTATGCTTTGAAAACAATGTTTTGAGAGATGTTTTATATGTGCCGGTTTTTGGCGGAACTTAATTTCAGTTTCCAAGTTATTTAGTGATGGATATTCAGTTATTTTTTTTAGTAGAGTTTCTATCATTGGTAATAACGGTGTTATCTGTCATGGCAAACTGATTGACTCTCTCTATATCATTGATTGTATGCATAAATCTTCCGTGAATGTTGCAAACCCATCCAATAATAATAATCATTTAAAGAGAAAGTTTTCTTCCGATGAGGATCGAACATATCTCTGGCACTTGAGACTGGGTCACATTAATCTAAAGAGGATTAAAAGATTAGCATGCAATGGGCTCTTGGATTCTTTTCAAGTGGTACTGCATCAAATCTGTGAATCTTGTATAGAGGGAAAGATGAAGACCATACCTTTTAAGGCAAGTCAGTCTCGAGCAGAGGATGTGTTGGAATTGATCCACTCTGACTTATGTGGACCAATGTCCACGTAAGCTCATGGAGGTTATGAGTACTTCGCCACATTCATTAACGATTACTCAAGATTCGGATATGTCTATTTGCTTAGCCATAAGTCTGAATGCTTTGAGAAATTCAAAGAGTTTAGGACTGAGGTAGAAAAGAAGTTAGGTAAGACTATCAAGACACTATGATCAGATCGTGGTGGAGAATACCTCAGTAATGAGTTCTTGCAGTACTTGTCAGACAACGGGATTACATCCCAGTGGACTGCACCATGAACCCCTCAAAAAAATGGTGTAGCGGAAAGAAGAAATAGAACTCTCTTGGAAATGATCAGGTCAATGATGAGTTATGCAAGCTTGCCGATTTCGTTTTGGGGATATGCCTTGGAGACAGCGGCCTACTTGCTTAACCTGGTACCTTCTAAATTAGTTCCTAAAACGCCTCTGGAACTCTGGTATGGGCGAAAGCCAAGTTTGAACAGAGTGAGGGTTTGGGGTTGTCCAGCATATGTGCTGACAAAGGAACCTGATAAGTTAAAAAGTAGGTGTAAGCTGATGCTGTTTGTAGGATATCCTAGGTAAACGAAAGGTGGTTACTTCTATTTTCCTGAGAATCAGAAAGTCGTTGTCAATACCAATGCAAGATTCTTAGAGGATGAATATGTAAGAAACTACAGATCCAAGAGTGAAATTGTCCACCACGAGCTTGAGGACAAGGAAGCAATTCCATCAGGAAAGCCCAGTGTAGTGGTAAATCCACCTGTAACAGGTTAGGCTATACCAACGCTGCCACTAATGCAAGGCATGGGACCAACGCGTACCGTGCCAACTACTGACATGGTTCAGATGCCTCGTCGCAGTGGGAGGGTTGTCCACCAACCCGAAAGGTATATGTTCGTGGGAGAGTCCTCTGACTGGATCCCGGAAAATGGACGGGATGATACCAATCCCTGGACATATGACGAGGCAGTATCTGATAAAGATGCAGACAAATGGCTGATCGCCATGGATTCAAAAATAGAATCCATTACAGCTATGGATGTATACCAGAAAACTGATTTGCTAGATGACTGTCGAGCCATAGGGTGAAAATGGGTATACAAAAGAAAGAAAGGAGCAAATGGTGAAATTATAGCTTTCAAAGCAAGGCTGGTGGCGAAGGGTTATAGTTAGAAAGAAGGTGTAGACTATGACGAGACCTTCTCACTGGTAGCCATGCTTAAGTCCATTTGTATACTCCTAGCCATAGCAGCACATAAAGACCTAGAAATCTGGCAAATGGATTTCAAAACCGCGTTTCTGAACGGGGACCTTGAAGAAGGTAGGGACATCTATATGCAATAGCCAGAAGGTTATGTGCAAAAGGGCGAGGAACATTTGGTCTGGAAGCTAAGGAAGTCGCTGTATGGACTTAAACAAGCTTTACGGTCATGGAATCTGCGTTTTGATGAAGTGATTAAATCCTATGGATTTTCACAATGTTCAAACGAGAGTTGCGTGTACCGTCTATGTGTCAGCAGAAGCGTGGTGTTCCTTGCACTTTATGTAGATGATATTCTCCTATTTGGCGACAATGTGGAAGTATTGTCGGGCATAAAAGGGTGGTTATCCGAGCAGTTTCATATGAAGGACCTTGGGGAGGCAGGATACATCCTAGGGGTAAAAGTATTGCAGGAGCGCAATAAGAGGATGCTGACCTTGTCTCAAGGGTCATATGTGGATATTGTGATTGCCCGTTTCAGTATGCAAACTGCCAAGAAAGGTCTGTTACCCTTCAGACATGGCATATATCTTTCCAAGGATCAGTGTCCGGTGACACAAAGGGAGAAAAATGAAATGAGAAATGTGCCGTATGCATCGGCCGTGGGGAGCCCCATGTATGCAATGCTATGTACGAGGCCAGATATCTGCTTTGCTGTAGGCATGGTAGCGAGATACTAGTCTAACCCTGGACAGGCGCATTGGACCGCGGTAAAGCACATACTCAAATACTTGAAAGGACTAGAGACTATTGTCTCGTCTATCAGTGTGAGGAGTTGTGCCCTGTGGGTTATACTAATTTGGATTTCCAGGCAGACCGAGATGAAAAGAAGTCCACCTTTGGCTATGTGTTTTGTTGGGAAATCTGTCCAAGGTTTCCTTTCCCAGTAGTTTAATTGTTTAGATTATAGTTTTGGTGGATCAAATCCTAAGTCCTACCAGCGTCAGTTGTCTCTACATAGCTCTAGTCTCAAATGTAAAGTCCTGTTTAGGTCTTTTGAGTTGTAAGTCGCAGCCGATCAAGACTCATGCTGACACTGTTCACCAGCATGAGAAGAGCTTACCACTGGCTACTGTTCACCAGTTGGGAAAAGTCTCATCAGCAGGCGGCTGACAAAGACTCGCGCTGACACTGTTCACCAGCGGTGAGAAGTGCATATGACTGGCTACTGTTCACCAGTTGGGAAGGGGTTCATCAGCAGGCGGCTGACAAACCTTACCAGGAGAATACATGCTTACACTATTCACCAGCGGTGATTTCACCAGTCATGAGAGATTCCGAGAAGAGTTAACATCTAGAGATTTGGTAGACTTTGATGATGCCAGGGCAAGTCACCAGCAGAGACTGCCAGCACAAGATCACCAGTATGATCTACCAGTCAGATGTTACCAGCAGAATTCCAGATTCTCTCTCCCAGCGCCGTAGAGACAAGAAGAAGATTCTCTGAGGAATCGACTGACAGAGTATGACTTTAAGGAAGGATAACTTAAAGTCTATCAGTCACAAGACGCCAGTCTTATTCCTCGGACTGACAGAGAGAGCCGTTCTGACACAAAGAGATCTGTGTCAGATAAAGTGGTCTAAGGTATGGCTCTTTTCCGAAAAGCATACCTGCCGCCGTCAGAAGGACATCCGAGGTCTGACACCTTTCCGGATGCGTCCAAATGGCTAGAAAGTTTGAATCGGTTCCTGCGGCTATAAATACGTCGCAACCACCAACATTCAAACTCTCTCGCTTCCTCGGTTGACACATTGAATGATTAGATATCTCTGCTCAACCACCGAAAGAACTGAAGTTATTTCGAGGCTTTTCAAAAAGCTTTCCGTGTGTTGATTTATTCAAACACGAGACTTCAAGCTTTACGCTTGTAAGTTTAGAGATCTCATTTGGTGTTCTTTCTCTTCGAGAAAGTTCACAGCAGCTCCTGTGCACTCTAGCACTTGAGTTATTACGGGCATTCTGCCGTAGAAAGGATTTACGTTCTTGGGAGAACTAAACACCCAAATCGCTGTGGAGGTTGAAGTGACGTGCTCGCACTCCATCAGCTGTGGAGAGCTGAAGAGGAAACCAGGACCGGGAGCGGTTGATCTAGTGAACTGGTGGACAAGGCATTCACCAGCTAGAGATAGATCGTAGGCAACCTGTAACCGATTGCTCATAGTGAAATTTCCAGTGCTTCGACTGGAGAGTGGACGTAGATCGATTGATCGAACCACTATAAAATCCTTTGTTATTTATCAGCTTTCAGCACTTCATTCATATTTTAAACCCAGCACTCAAGTGCTGGAGTATATTCTGAAACTGATATAATTGTGCAAACAAGGCTAAAATATTCTAAGTATTAATTCACCAGCTGACCAGTTACCAGTTGTCAGCTGCGTACTTAGTAACCAGCACCAGCTGACCAGTTGCCAGTAGTCAGCTGTGTGTAAGTAGCGTGCAAGAAATCAATTAACTTTATTTCCGTTGCGTATCGAAACGTGTTATACTCTGAAAAACCGGGACCAACGCCAAGTGGTATCAGGCGCGGTCGGTCTTTCTAGACTGGTCGTACACTGAGTCGCTTAGGACCGAGATCCAAGTTTCCTTGCACTCTACTCTTTCTGTCTGTTGATTAGCTCAGGTACACAAGATGAATGTCCCGAAGCTGCTCAACTACAATCCTGACAAGCCCGATATATGGCAAAAGAGGTCACTCATTCAGCTGAAAAGCGTCCATCCGGAGATGAAGGACGTACTGGAGAAAGGGCCGATCGAGATCACCAAGACAAGGCACCAGTTAGGAGATCAACCAGCCGCTGAGATCCCAAAGCCCCCAGAAGAATGGAACGCTGAAGATAGGAGGCGGAATCAGCTGGACTCCGTTGCTCTCGATATGATCCTATCATCTCTCCCAGAACCGCTGATGGAGGAAGCCCTCCAGTTCGACAGCGCCAAGGCAGTCTGGGACTACCTTGATAGTCTCTGTAAGGAGACAGATCAGATGAAGCGCAACAAGTTGCAAGTTGCGGTGGACAAATACGAGTCATTCCAGTTGCTGACTGGTGAAACCATCAAGGAGATGGAGGCTAGATTCTATGCCATAGTCAGCGAGCTGAAGTCCTTGGACAAGGAGTACTCGAATGCAGAGCTAAATGCAAAGATCCTGTCAAAGATGCCCAAGGAGGACTGGTTTGTGAAGACCACATCTCTTAAGGAGAAGGATCTATCCAAGATGACTCCCAAGGAGCTATTTGCTCAGCTCCAAGCAAATGAGTGGGATATCCAAATGGTGAACAAAAATGAAGCAATTCGGACCGTTGGATCTCCCAGCATCAAAACTCAAGACGAAGCCTACTTCGTCAAGAGGGATTTCAAGTGGAAGCACAAGAAGCCTTTCCATACTGACAGACCTGCTGGGACGCACAACCAGCAGAAAGAGATCCCATCTCCGTCAGGATCTAACTCAAAAGGCAGCGAGAGCTCTATCGCAGACCTTGAGCAACAAATGAAGAGACTGGCTGTTCTTCTGGAGAAAGCCAAGTCGAAACAGGGAGTATCTCTTAGCTCAACTGATGGAAAATTCGTCAAGAGAGCTCCCCGCGCATGTTATCAGTGCCAATCCCCTGACCATCTCAAATTTGAGTGTCCACAAGTGGATAGAGAAGAGCGGGAAAGACTGAAGAAGCTCTTTGAAGAGCGTGCATCGAAGGCCGTTGCCAAGGCGATGCTGACCAGGACAGAGGTTCCTGATATTCCTGACCACGACGATGGAGAGTATGAGTCAGATGAAGAATCAGAAGAGGAAGCGCTACTGGCGCTGATGGTAGCTTTTGGAGAGGAAGCACATGAAGAATGTGCTGACAGTGAGGAGGAACAAGCACTTGCTGCTGATGATGAGGTACAATCTGTTCCCTCATTGCATATCATGTCTCCACACATTCTAGACGATTCTGAGTCGCATTGCTCCGACTCAGAAGCTGTCACTATAGACATTCTTCAACGAGAATTTTTGAAATTTTATGAAATAAAGAATGTCTTGGCTGGCGAAAACACCTCGCTGAAAGATCAAATTTCTGTTTTGACCAATGAGATTGAGAAATCGAGGTTAATCGGTGAAGAGCTAGCCACTCTGAAAAAGACTCACTTTGAATTGCTCCAAAATTTTCAAATTGCAAAAACTGAGCGAGATAATTTTCACAACATCGTTCTGGAGCAAGAAAATAAAATAAATTTTTTGAATAAAGGCTCCAAGGATTTGGAAAAGGCTCTAAGTCATTGGAGAAAGCCTACTGATAAGTCCGGGTTGGGTTTTATAAAGGATTTGAGCAAAAACCAACCGAACAAATCAATGCTGGTAAGGGTAAGGGCAAACTGGTAAATGCATCAGCACCAGCTGGCAAAACCAGTCAGTCCCGTATGGCTGATCAGCACAGGAATAATAAGACCAGATACATAGGTGAGTCATCACGACAAAAACCTCAACTGGCAAAATCCTCTGCTGACAGGACGCCAGCACACCCTAAGACGCAGACTAAGCCGAATAATTCTAAGGCAATGAAGTCAGCGTCAGCTACCAGTGGAATCCGACAGCCAGCACCAGCTGTCAAGAGAATCCACGCACAACCTCGTAAGTATGCCAGTCACCAGCATACTTACAAGGGATCCCAATCTCAGAGAAACTCTGAGAGAAGGATAATACCTGATAGGAGGAATACCTATCAGAGGCCTGAGCCCAATCACAAGTTTTCTCAAAGGGCTGTGAAGGCTAGCCATGGTGGTCCACGCTCTCAGAGACCACCAAGGCAACACAATGTACCGGAAAAACATTTCCGAAGCTCTCAGCGGAAGCGTACTTCCAAAGGAGATACACACACAGCCACACCTTCCCAAACCAATCTCATACATTATTTCAAAAGGAAGGGAAAGGCGGCTGATGATATCAGCAAGGATAAAGCCAAGCTGAAAATCACTCAAGTCTGGATTCCGAAAGGAATTATCCAGCGATCTAACCCTGCAGGACCCGCAGATGATCGGGGACCTAAATGAATTCCATTTCTTTCTTGCAGGTACAGGATCATGCAACACAGCTTCAGAGGTCGAGAGAGTGGATCCTAGATAGTGGGTGTTCAGCTCACATGACTGGTGAAGAGGATTTGTTTGCAGATCTCATCAAGGTCAAAGGACCTCCAGTTATTTTCGGTGATAACTCTAAGGGCAGAGTTATTAGCAAGGGCTGCATCGAGAAGGACGATGTCAGAATTATAAATGTATCCCTTGTCACCTCTCTCAAGCACAACCTCCTGAGTATCAGTCAGCTGTGCGATAGTGGATACACTGTTCACTTTGGGAAATCAGAGTGCCAGATCAAGGATGAGAAGACTGGCGAGATCAAGCTGAGAGGTATTCAGAACGGAGGACTTTATACCGTTGACTGGCAAAGCGGGAAGACAGATTCATGCTTCGTGGCCACCAGTACTATGGAAACTAACTGGTTGTGGCACAAAAGGTTGAGTCATCTGAATTTCAGAACCATCAACTACCTGGCCAAGCATGATCTTGTGGAAGGACTTCCCAAGGGAGGATTCAAGAAGGAAGGGATTTGCAAAGCATGCCAGCAGGGCAAGCAAACTAAGAAGTCCTTCAAGAACCAGTCGCCAGTCTGCCCCAGTACCAGTCGGGTACTCGAGTTGCTACATATGGACCTCTTTGGACCAGTAGCACCTCAAACCATTGGAGGAAGACGTTATTCGCTGGTGGTAGTCGATGACTACTCGCGCTATACATGGGTAAAGCTTCTCAGATCCAAGGATGAAGTGAAAGTCATTCTTCCAGATTTGATTGTCAAAGCACAGAAACAGAGAGAAGCTACGGTAAAGCGGATACGGTCAGACAATGGGATGGAATTCTGCAACAGTCTACTGATGGATTTTTGCGCGGAAGCTGGCATTAAGCATGAAAGATCTGCACCAAGGTAACCGCAGCAGAATGGACTGGCAGAACGTAGGAACAGGACGCTGAAAGAAGCGGTCCGGTCCATGCTGGCAGAATCCAGCTTAGGACAGAGTTTTTGGGGAGAAGCGTTGGTGACAGCTTGCTATACTCAGAATAGGAGCGGGATCAACGACAGACTCCAGAAAACTCCCTACGAAGTTTATTTTGGTCGTAAGCCTTCTATAGCTCATCTTCGTGCTTTCGGTTCACCATGTTATATCCATAATAATGGTAAGTCAAAGTTAAATGCTTTTTCGCCTAAAGCTGATGAGGGTGTCCTTGTTGGATATGGACATCCCTCTCACAAGGGCTATAGAGTATTTAACAAGACCACCAAGCTTGTGGAAATAACATGCAATGTTGTTTTTGATGAAGCTACTTTAGTGCGCAGGACATTACGACAACTGGCTGAAGATGTTCCTGAGGTCAATGATGTCGTTGATCAGTTGGGCAGGAATTCTTCCAATGCTCAACCAACTGGTTTGACTAGACCTATGACTGGATCATCTTCACAACCAGTATCCTCGGTTGCCCATCAGCAATCCGGGAGGGTCGGTGATGCAAATGACCTTGCTGAGACCTTACACTCAATCT
>JAPKLW010001081.1:235540-267157 GCA_026898455.1 Plectranthus barbatus | reverse complement strand
AACTGACAAGGTCCCAGTCAGTTGGTTATCCAGCAAGTGCAAGAAAATGATTATCCACATTTTCCGCTGCTAAGTTATACCCTGATAATCCGGGACCAACAAGTGGTATCAGAGCAGTCGGTTCTTTTAGACCGATTGTTTCTGAGTCGCTTAGGACCGAGATCCACGTTTCCTTGCACTCCTTTGTTTGTCTGTTGATTAGCTCAGGTACACGAAGATGAATACTCCGAAGCTACTCGACTACAAGACTGTGAAGCATGATATATGGCGAAAGAGGTCGCTCATTTCTCTGAAGAGCATCCATCCAGAAATGAAAGTTGTGCTGGAGAAAGGGCCAATCGAGATCACCATGATACAGCACCAGCTAGGAGATCGTCCAGCTGCTGTGATCCCAAAGCCTCAAGGCGAATGGAACGCCGAGGACAGAAAGCGGAATCAGTTGGATTCCATTGCTCACGAGTTGATCCTGGCTTCTCTTCCAGAGTCGCTGATGGAGGAAGCCCTCCAGTTTGACAATGCCAAGGGAGTATGGGATTATCTTGATAGTCTATGTCAAGAAACTGATCAAATGAAACGCAACAGATTGCAGGTTGCAGTGGACAAGTACGAGTCATTCCAGATGCTGCCTGGAGAAACCATCAAGGAGATGGAGGCGAGATTCAACGCCATTGTCAGCGAGCTAAAGTCACTGGACAGGAACTACTCAAATGAAGATCTTAATGCCAAGATCCTGTACAAGATGCCCAAGGAGGACTGGTTCGTGAAGACCACAGCTCTGAAGGAGAAGGACTTGTCCAAGATGACTCCCAAGGAGTTATTTGCTCAATTGCAGGCACACGAGTGGGATATCCAGATGGTAAACAAGAATGAGGCCATCCGGAACATGGGATCCCCCAGCATCAAAGCTCAAGACGAAGCTTACTTCGTCAAGAAGGACTTCAAATGGAAGCACAAGAAGCCCTTCCATGCTGACAGACCTACTGCCCAGCACAACCAGAAGAAAGAGATCCCAGCCACATCGGGATCTAACTCCAAAGACAGCGAGAGCTCTATCGCTGACCTTGAGCAACAGATGAAACGACTGGCTGTCCTTCTGGAGAAAGCCAAGTCTAAACAGGGAGTATCTCTGAGCTCAACTGACGGAAAATTCGTCAAGAGAGCTCCCCGTGCTTGCTACCAGTGCCAATCCCCTGATCATTTAAAGTTTGAATGTCCACAGGTGGATAAAGATGAGCGGGAAAGGCTGAAGAAGCTCTTCGAAGAGCGAGCATCCAAGGCCGTTGCCAAGGCTATGCTGACCAGGACAGAAGTTCCTGACATTCCTGACCATGACGACGGAGAGTATGAGTCAGATGAAGAGTCAGAAGAGGAAGCTCTACTGGCACTTATGGCAGCCTTTGGCGAGGAGTCAGCTGAAGGAAGTGCTGACAGTGAAGAGGCACTTGCAGCTGATGATCAGGTACAATCATCAGCTTCCCCAATGCATATCATGCCTTCTATCAGTTTAGACGATTCTGAGTCGCGTTGCTCCGACTCAGAAGCTGTCACTATAGACATTCTTCAAAAAGAATTTTTAAAATTTTATGAAATAAAGAATGTCTTGGCTGGCGAAAATACTTCGCTGAAAGATCAAGTTTCTATTTTGACCAAGGAGATTGAAAAATCGAGGTCAGTCAGTGAAGAGCTAGCCACTTTGAAAAAGACTCACTTTGAGTTGCTCCAAAATTTTCAAATTACAAAAACTGAGCGAGATAATTTTCACAATCTCGTTCTGGAGCAAGAAAATAGAATAAATTTTCTAAATAAAGGCTCAAAAGACTTGGAAGCAGCTCTAAGTCATTGGAGAAAGCCTTCTGATAAGTCCGGGTTGGGATTTACAAAAGATTTGAGCATAAATCAGCCCGAACAAATCAGTACTGGTAAGGGCAAGGGCCAACTAGCAAATGCATCAGCACCAGCTGGTAATGCCAGTCAGTCCCGTGTGGCTGATCAGCATAGGAACCATAAGTCCAGATACATAGGTGAGTCATCAAGACAAAATCCTCAACTGGCAAGATCCTCTGCTGACAGGATGCCAGCATACTCGAAGACGCAGACTAAGCCGAAATATTCTAAGGCAAGGAAGTCAGCGTCAGCTGCCAGTGGAATCCGACAGCCAGCACCAGCTGTCCAGAGATTCCACGCCCAACCTTACAAGTATGCCAGTTGCCAGCATGCTTACAAGGGATCCAAATCTCAGTGGAATACTGAGAGAAGGATATTTCTCGATAGGAGTAACACCTATCGGAGGCCTGAGCCCAATCAAAACCTTTTCTCAAGGGCTGGTGATAAGCTCGTTTTTCTACTCACTTATCGCTTTGTTTTTCTTTTCTTTTATGCATTTTAGTAAGTTTTCTTGAATAAACTGAGCATGAGTATATATTAGAGGGTATTATGCTTGCCATGGTGAGATTTTACAGGTTTTAGGCTAAATCCAATGGAGAACCCGTACTGAAAGCAGCAGATGTTCAAAGGAACAGTCACTACTTTTTCCACCGATGGAATCTGAGCTAATGGAGCATGGCATTTGAAAGATCTTTGAGTTAGCTTTCCAATGCAACTGGAATCGGATCAATCGGAGTTCGGACAAGAAAGTTATGGCCAAAACCGTGAGACTGCGCAGAAGGGTCGGAAGTGGCGAAACGTCTCTGTTTCGGCCGAAACGAAACCCATCTCGGCCGGGCCGCATTTTTCATCTCGGCCGGGGCAAGAGCCATCTCGGCCGAGACAGACATGAATGGCAAGATTTGGCGAGATTTTCATATATTTTGGGCGAGAATTGCTTGGGGAACAAGATATACATCAATATGGAAGCAATCAATCATACCTTTTGAAGATATCCATCCAAGACCTCAACCCTACTTCTATATAAACTCATAATTAGCTCAGAATTAGAGAGCCTCTTTAGTTTTTAACTTCTTTTCCCCTTTACAGTTTTTACTTCTTTATTTTATGTTTGCTTTAGAATTCCTCTTTACTTTTTGTTGAACCTTTACTTTTTAATGCAATCTTTATTTTTCCTCGCAATGTTTATTTTCAATATGTTAGGCTAGAACCCTAAACAGGCTCTAGGGTTTCTCCATCTGTGATGCATGTTTAGATGTATTTATTCAAACCCTTGGTTTAAACTCTTTGATTTTATTTCAAATTTATTTTCAATTGAAGGATCGAGAGATGAAAATTGGAATAGGTGTTAGTTATTGATTGAAGGACCGAGAGGTGAAAATCGATAATAGGAAGTGAGAGTTTAATGCTTTTGATTATCTGTCTGACCACGAAGATTTCAATTGTAGGAAAATCTAGATCTTTATGAAATTGATTAATTGGTGTATTTTTGAGACCGAGAGGAGATAGATCACTAATTAGTAATTTAGGTTTTAATTGCCCGACCAAGGAATTAACTCCACAATAAAAGGTTTTCCACCAAAATTGTGTTTTATGGGTTTGAATATTTATTTCTTGCATGTTGATCAGATTGGTAGATTTCCCTGGAATCTGTGAGTTTTAATATTTGTTTTTATCCCTTTAATTTCCTTGTTTTGAAAAAGACCAAAACCCTACTATTGATTTACCCAAACAAAGGTTCTGAAAACTATATCCAGTATATGATTTTCCGTCATTGCACTATCCCTGTGGGTTCGACAACCTTAGGGTTTTACAAATTTATTTGCTACTGTTTCTGCAGTTATAAAATTGGCGCCGTTGCCGGGGATAGTCAGACGGCGAGTCGTTACTGGAAAGATTGAAGAACTTCTGGATTGGGTTGTATTTTCTGAATTTTTACTTTTTATTTTCGAGTTTATTTTTGGAGTCAGTTCAGTTGTTTTTCGCGTGCGTGAGTTTACAGAGTCGCGTCTGTCTCGGCCGAGGTGAGTCCCACCACGGTCGAGATGAGTTCTTCATCCCGGCCGAGATACATCCTAAATCAGCCGAGACGAATTTTTTTCATCCCGGCCGAGATAGCATCTGCCACGGCCGGGACAGACTGATTTTTCCCTCGTTTTCTGTGCAGGTGTAAAAATACGAGGAATAAGGAGAAGATGGTGAATGATGTCGATCTGACTCTTGAAGAGCAACGAATACTGGTCACTGAAGCCTATCTACTGAGGAAAGAATTGAGAGAAATACAAGGAAGGCAAGTTGCACTTCAAGAGGTTAATCCGGCTCAGCCCAAGCAGTCAATCATTGATGAAGTCTTGTCCAGAGTCCAGCCATCATCAGCATGGATCAATGAGAGAAACAAAGTCATAAAGACTAATGAGTCAATCATTGACGACATCCTGTCCAGAGTAAAGCCAGACACTGAAGCATGCATAGTCAAGGAGGACATTGAAGTGAAAGTGGCTGAAAACCAAGAAGAACAAGTTGAGGCTGAGCTGTATGATTCAATTGATGTGGTCACTCCAGTACACAAAGGAGAGGGCGATCAAGCGAAAGACAAAGGAGTGGACCAAAGGGAATTTCTGAAGGATTTGGAGGCCATTGCAAAAAGAAACAAACTGAAGCCTCCTGATTCATACCATCTTGATTGCAAAACCGCCTACTTGGCTCCATCAAACAATCAGTTGATGCGGTTGTTGCAATACATATTCCAACCTCCTTGATGAGCTTCACAGGTATGTCGAGCCACGACGGTAAATAAGGCACTGAATGGGAGGTAACCCATTGTGTTTTCAATTTTTCTTTTTCTTTTTAGTATTTTCGAATTTATTTTGTTTAGTACTGTTACTTCACGTTCCTTTCATTTTGAAAAAAAAAAAAAAAAAAATCGAAGTCTGTCTCGGCCGAGACAGAGTCCACCACGGCCGAGATAGAAGACCGAAACGTGGGATACTTCGACCGATAAGGAGGTCGCCAGAAGGCTCCATCTCGGCCGAGATGAAGTTCGCCACGGCCGAGATAGGAGTGCCAGCAGCCAAAATCCACGCCGGTCTGAGTCTGAAGATGGAAGATAAAAAGTTGATGTCTGAGGCTAACAATCAGGTACCGTTTCGAACTCTGAATCCGATTTCCAAACTTATTCTCTCTGACTTTCGAATAAGTTTGGGGGGATGAAGATTTAAGGGTTTTGAAACTCTTTTCTATTTTTTTCTGCTTTATTTAATTTCTGCATGAATTAATTTTTGAATAAAACGCGAGATTGTGGGAATTTGAGCATGCATGATAACCCTAACAAGAATGCAAGATGAGAATTGATTGACTTAAGTTTGCATTGATTGTGATATTGGTCGAGTATGCCGATGAATGTGAATACCGCATGATTTCTTGTTTTGATACTTGCGTTGGCATGAGATAGATGATGATTTGATGTTTACTGTGGAAGAAAAATTGTCCCTAGTGTGAGTTTTTGAGCCTGAATTTTGATTGTGAGTGTGTCTGCAATTTTTGAGTTTCTCTAGAACTTGCTTTGTTTCTTTTTCAAGACTGCTAGTGTGCACAGGTTTAGGAAGTGATTTTAGGCCATCTTTGTTAACCAAATTCCCAAACACTGTCCTTTTACATATCAAATTATCCCTAGTCAGCCCCATTGTGCTTAACTCCATTTTTTTGTCTTGTCTATGAGATTTTCATGGAGTTATAATGGTTTTTGTCTTGTCTATGAGATTTAAGGAGGATAAGGGTGGTGAGATATGTGATTTGGAAAAGAAATTTGTAAAATAGTGGTTTGCAAGATGTGTGAATAATTAGCTCAAAAGATATTAGAATTCTCATAAGCTCCCTATACAAAATATTCATAAGAGCATAAGAGATTCAAAACAGAGCTAGAAAAAAGAAAGAAAAAAAAATGATGAAAGAAAAAAAAAAAGAAAGAGAGAGAAAGGTTGTGATTGAAATTGTAACATTTGAGGAGGAGGATAGATGATGATCAGATGGTGATTTTGAATTTATTGAGAGTCATGAACTCGATTTTTCTTTTTAGTCACTTGGCCATATATTCCCTACCCTTCACAAAAGCCTACATTACAACCTTGAATAAAGTCCTTTACGATCTTAGACTTGTGTGCACATTTTTGCAGTGGAGATTTAGAATATTTGCAAGCCTATGGTAGAACTTGATTTGCATGACTTTTGTGTGATCTCATAATTATCCAAAACACTTGAGTGAATGAGCGAAACACTCCCCATGTGAGTCTTCCATAGTTTACAGATTTTCTGATTCTTTCAAAAGTGCTGATGCTTAGTAGATTTACGCGTTTGATTGTGATGAATCTTGTGAGGCATTGCACTACTCTTCTACTTGAACTTTTGATTCTTTCTTTTGTTGATTGAGGACAATCAAGTGTTTAAGTTTGGGGGGTTTGATAAGCTCGTTTTTCTACTCACTTATCGCTTTGTTTTTCTTTTCTTTTATGCATTTTAGTAAGTTTTCTTGAATAAACTGAGCATGAGTATATATTAGAGGGTATTATGCTTGCCATGGTGAGATTTTACAGGTTTTAGGCTAAATCCAATGGAGAACCCGTATTGAAAGCAGCAGATGTTCAAAGGAACAGTCACTACTTTTTCCACCGATGGAATCTGAGCTAATGGAGCATGGCATTTGAAAGATCTTTGAGTTAGCTTTCCAACGCAACTGGAATCGGATCAATCGGAGTTCGGACAAGAAAGTTATGGCCAAAACCATGAGACTGCGCAGAAGGGTCGGAAGTGGCGAAACGTCTCTGTTTCGGCCGAAACGAAACCCATCTCGGCCGGGCCGCATTTTTCATCTCGGCCGGGGCAAGAGCCATCTCGGCCGAGACAGACATGAATGGCGAGATTTGGCGAGATTTTCAAATATTTTGGGCGAGAATTGCTTGGGGAACAAGATATACATCAATATGGAAGCAATCAATCATACCTTTTGAAGATATCCATCCAAGACCTCAACCCTACTTCTATATAAACTCATAATTAGCCAGAATTAGAGAGCCTCTTTAGTTTTTAACTTCTTTTCCCCTTTACAGTTTTTACTTCTTTATTTTATGTTTGCTTTAGAATTCCTCTTTACTTTTTGTTGAACCTTTACTTTTTAATGCAATCTTTATTTTTCCTCGCAATGTTTATTTTCAATATGTTAGGCTAGAACCCTAAACAGGTTTTAGGGTTTCTCCATCTGTGATGCATGTTTAGATGTATTTATTCAAACCCTTGGTTTAAACTCTTTGATTTTATTTCAAATCTATTTTCAATTGAAGGATCGAGAGATGAAAATTGGAATAGGTGTTAGTTATTGATTGAAGGACCGAGAGGTGAAAATCGATAATGGGAAGTGAGAGTTTAATGCTTTTGATTATCTGTCTGACCACGAAGATTTCAATTGTAAGGAATTAACTCCACAATAAAAGGTTTTCCACCAAAATTGTGTTTTATGGGTTTGAATATTTATTTCTTGCATGTTGATCAGATTGGTAGATTTCCCTGGAATCTGTGAGTTTTAATATTTGTTTTTATCCCTTTAATTTCCTTGTTTTGAAAAAGACCAAAACCCTACTATTGATTTACCCAAACAAAGGTTCTGAAAACTATATCCAGTATATGATTTTCCGTCATTGCACTATCCCTGTGGGTTCGACAACCTTCGGGTACTTATAAATTTATTTTCTCTATGCTATGATTTGTATGCAGATTTAGCATCGATCAGCTGGGAAGGCTAATCATCGTGGTCCACAATTCCAGAGACCACCAAGGCAACACAAGCGGTCGGAAAGAAATTTCCGACACCCTCGGAGGAAGAATACTTCCAGAGGAACCGCACACACAGCCACACCTTCCAAAAACAAATCCATGCATTATTTTAAAAGGAGCTGAAGATTACTCAAGTCTGGATTCCAAAAGGAATGATCCAGAGATCTAACCCTGCAGGACCCGCTGATGATCGGGGACCTAAATAATTTCATTTTCTTGCAGGAACAGGATCATGCAACACAGCTTCAGAGATCGAGCGAGTGGATCATAGATAGTGGTTGCTCGGCTCATATGACTGGTGAGGAGTTCCTATTTTCTGAGCTCACCAAGGTCAGAGGACCTCCAGTTATTTTTGGTGATAACTCCAAGGGCAGAGTTATTAGCAAGGGCTGCATCGAGAAGGATGATGTCAGAATTGTGAATGTATCCCTTGTCACCAATCTGAAGCACAACCTCCTGAGCATCAGTCAGCTGTGCGACAATGGTTATACCATTGTGTTTGACAAATCAGGGTGTCAGATCAAGAATGAAGAGTCTGGCGAGACCAAGCTGAAAGGTGTCAGGAAAGGAGGTCTCTATGTTGTTGACTGGCAAAGCGGGAAGACTGATACATGCTTTGTAGCCACCAGTTCCATGGAAACTAACTGGCTGTGGCACAAAAGGTTAAGTCATCTAAATTTCAAAACTATTAATTATCTAACCAAGCATGATCTTGTAGATGGTCTTCCCAAGGGCGGGTTCAAGAAGGAAGGAATTTGCAAAGCTTGCCAGCAAGGCAAACAAACTAAGAAGTCCTTCAAGAACCAGTCGCCAGTCTGCCCCAGTACCAGTCAGGTACTCGAGTTGTTACACATGGACCTGTTTGGACCAGTAACACCGCAAACCATTGGAGGAAGACGATATTCGCTGGTGGTAGTCGATGACTACTCGCGCTATACCTGGGTAAAGCTTCTCAGAACCAAGGATGAGGTGAAGATCATTCTTCCAGAATTGATCATCCAAGCTCAGAAACAGAGAGAAGCTGTGGTAAAGCGAATTCGTTCAGACAATGGGACTGAATTCTGCAACAGTCTGCTGATGGATTTTTGCGCGGAGGCCGGGATCAAACATGAGAGATCTACTCCAAGGCAACCGCAGCAGAATGGACTGGCAGAACGTAGGAACAGGATGCTGAAAGAAGCGGTCCGGTCCATGCTGGCTGAGTCCGGCTTGGGACAGAGTTTCTGGGGAGAAGCGTTGGTGACTGCCTGCTACACTCAGAATAGAAGCGGGATCAACGACAGACTCCAGAAAACTCCCTACGAAGTGTATTTTGGTCGTAAGCCTTCTATAGCTCATCTTCGTGCATTCGGTTCACCATGTTATATCCATAATAATGGGAAGTCGAAGTTAAATGCTTTCTCGCCTAAGGCTGATGAGGGTGTGTTTGTCGGATATGGACATCCCTCTCACAAGGGCTATAGAGTATTTAACAAGACTACCCAGCTTGTGGAAATAACATGCAATGTTGTTTTTGATGAAGCTACTTTAGTGCGCAGGACCTTACGCCAACTGGCTGAAGATGTTCCAGAGGTCGAGGATGTCAACGACCAGTAGGGCAGGAATTCTTCCGATGCTCAACCAACTGGTTCGACTAGACCTATGAATGGATCATCTTCTCAACCAGTTACCTCAGGTGCCCATCAGCAACCTGAGAGGGTCGGTGATGCAAATGACCTTGCTGAGACCTTACACTCAATCTCCCTGAGTGGAACTAGCAAAAATCAAGGGGGAATTCTGACTGGAATCTTTGAGCCAGAAGACAACGATGAACCAGCTGGAATGGAGGTACCAGCTGATACTGACAACGTTGGTGAAGGTTCAGGAAGCCAGTCAGACAGTGGAGCTGATGAAGAAGTTCTAACTGGTGAAGGTCAACCACCAGCTGCAATTCCAGTTCCGACTGGTGAAGGTCAACCGCCAGTTGCAGTTCCAGCTCCGACTGGTGAAAATATGGAAGCACCAGTCTTCAGGACAGATGAACCTATTTCACAGCCGGCACCAGCAGTCGCTGGTCCTCCCAAATGGCTGAGGGATCACCCATCCGATGCTATTCTCGGTGATCCAGAAGGTTCTGTCCAGACTCGACACGGCAGTGCGCTCCTAAGTTGTTTTATTTCTCAAATGGAACCTACTTCCATAGGAGTTGCGCTAGAATCTGCTGATTGGATTAATGCCATGCAAGAAGAGCTTGCTGAATTCACTCGCAACAATGTTTGGGACTTGGTGGAGAGACCATCACATCAGTCAGTGATTGGCACCAAGTGGGTCTTCAAGAACAAGCGAGATGAGAATGGCACCGTGGTCAGAAACAAAGCTCGTTTAGTCGCCAAAGGTTACAGGCAGTGTGAAGGCATCGACTTCGACGAGACCTTCGCACCAGTTGCAAGAATGGAGGCGATACGGCTGTTCCTTGCATATGCAGCGTATCACGGCTTCACGGTATTTCAGATGGACGTGAAGAGCGCCTTCTTGAATGGCGAGCTAAAGGAGGAGGTTTATGTCGAGCAACCTCCAGGTTTTGAGATAGGCACCAAAGTGTACAAGCTGAGAAAGGCCCTGTATGGATTGAAACAGGCGCCCAGGGCTTGGTACGAAACGCTGTCACAATTCCTCACCAGCAATGGATTTCAGAAAGGGAAGATTGATAGGACTCTCTTTCTTCTCAAGGATGGTGGTGACATGCTAATGGTGCAGATCTATGTAGATGACATCATATTCGGATCATGGAATATAACTCTCTGCGAGAAGTTTTCTCAACTGATGCAGACATCATTTCAGATGAGTATGATGGGCAAGTTAACATACTTTCTCGGACTCCAGGTCCAGCAGTCAGCTGATGGAATTTTTATCAGCCAGCGGAAGTATACGAAGGAGTTAATTCAGAAGTATTGCCCAGAGAAAACTAAGTCCCTCAGAATACCTATGAGCACCAGTTGTCAAATATTTCTTGATGAGCAAGGTGAATCAGTTGATCCTACCATCTACCGAGGAATCATTGGATCACTTCTCTATCTCACAGCCAGCAGACCCGACATTTCGTACTCAGTCGGAGTGTGTGCCAGATTTCAAGCCAATCCGAAAAGGTCACACATGGAAGCTGCCAAAAGGATAGTGAAATATCTGAAGGGGACTGAATCTCTTGGAATATGGTATCCCAGGAATGATGAGCTTACACTCATTGGATATTCAGATTCAAATTTTGCTGGATGCCGTATAGATCGAAAGAGTACCAGTGGTACGTGTCAGTTTCTGGGACACAAGCTAATCAGTTGGTTTAGCAAGAAGCAGCACTCAGTTGCTACTTCTACCACTGAGGCTGAGTATGTTGCCGCTGCCAGTTGCTGTGCTCAAGTTATCTGGATCAAGCAACAACTGGAGGATTATGAAGTGGACACTGGCTGTGTTTCCATCTATTGCGACAACAACAGTGCTATGTGCATCACGAAGAATCCGGTTCATCACTCTAGAACCAAGCACATAGATATTCGACATCACTTCATTCGTGATCATGTCGAAAAGAAGGATGTCAGCGTGGACTACATCAGAACTGAAAATCAACTGGCTGACATCTTCACTAAACCCCTTCCAGAAGCAAGATTCAAGGAGTTGTGCATCAAACTCGGTCTTATGGAGATTGATGTGAGCCCCAATGATGAGGAAGAATGAGTCCCAGCTCTCATTCTGTTCTTGATCTTCTGAAGGACGCTGATTACGACTAAGTCCAAGCTCTTAGTTGTTTTTATTTAAGTGGTATCTCAAGATCACTGATGGCTCCTACTGGCGGAACTTATCTCTCAAATGTCTAAGGAAATGAGTCCCATCTCTCATTTCAATTTGCCAGCACAAACCATCAGTTGAAGCGAAATTGGGTCCCAGCTCCAAATTTCAAGCGATGATGAGGAGTGGATTTCTTGAAGAGAAGATTATGCGGAGTGAATTGAGTCCAAGCTCTCAATTCTTTCAATCTTTCAAGTTGTCAGCAGACAACTGGCGAATTTCCTACGACTGATGAAATTGAGTCCCAGCTCTCAATTTATCCAAGTACTCGGGAGCCAGTCGTAAGTACCAGTTGTCAACTGGTAAGGAGGCCATGCTGACAGGGGGAAGTGTTCAACTGGCATATGCTACTGATGACCAGTTATGCCAGCTGTCGCAGAAAAGGCGGGATTGTTCAAATCCGACTAGCGTGTACATCTCTCAGAATTTAATGCGGCATTTAATGCCACATTTAATGTGCACAGTGTCTGCGCAGTCCGACGCTTGGATGCCACCAATCGGCGTGTGCCATGTCAGCTCCACGTCGTGGCTCCCGTCAGCACGACCACGCACGTCACCACAGGGAACCGGGCCTGCTGATGACCGTCGATCCTCGCTTGCTGAGCGTTGATCCTGGACGTCTGATCCTGCATGGTCCGAGTACAAATACCCGATCACTTCCTTCGGGTTAACCTTTATGTTTCCCTACTTTCAGAACCCTAATATCTTTCAAAATTCTCTGATCTTCACTTGAGCTTTTCTGAACCTTGAATCTTTCTGAAGTCATGGCATCATCTTCTCAACCTCCAGCTGATAACCCTCCATCTACATCTACATCATCCTCGTCTGGTTCACCAGACCTACCAGTCGCTGAAGCTCATCTGCCTACGTATACTGGCATAGTGAAGATCGAAGATATCGATTACACCTATCCGTTCGCCCGATTGGTTCAGTTGAACTGGCCGGCGACCAGGCGACAGCTCTCTAACGTGCAGATTAGGACTGCACAGGTTCAGAAGGAGAAGATTCTGAACGCGAAGCTAGCCCTAAAGCATTGTGGGCCGGAGCTGATGGAGATGGTCGACCACGAGCAGCTCCGCCAGTACTTGACGGCGACACCCGAAACTTTCCATCCACACATGGTAGCCGAGTTCTACGCTCGGGCCATGATAGCTGACGGCAGGAAGTCTTTCACAACTTCCGTTTTTGGTCACCTGATCACCGTCACCGCCGAATACCTCGCCGATCTGTTCGGGCTGAGGAATGAAGGTATGGAGATAGCCTCGTATTATCAGAATAATACAGACGAGTTCAGGAGGAGATGGGCGGAGTGGAAGAAGGCGGAGGTGACTGAGTTCCGTACTGGAATGAGGAAGTCAGAAATGGAAGAATATTGGCAGATGGTATGCGACATTGTGGTGCGCATGCTGCAATGTGAGGTCGGATCGTACGCCGAGCTGAGCCTGCGCAAGTTTTCAGTGATGTGTGCGCTTGTCGACGGGGTTGAGGGCAACTGGGCTGAATTCTTCTTCGGCCGGTTGCTGGAAAATGTAGACAGAAACATCACTGTTCCGACTAACGGCAGGTTTGCTCACTCCGTATCCTTCGGGCTGAGGATCAGCCACATCCTGGAGATGGAATTGGGTGATGGCGTGGATCAGGGGGAACAGCTGGTTGGTTCCGATTTCATACCAGCCACGAAGGTGAAGCTGCCTCACCCAGATTACAAGAAGCCACGCAGGCTGAAAGGGAAGTCAGCAGTGGACCCTGCTGAGGTCGTTTCTGAGGAGGACTCAGAAGACCTGGGAGAGCAAGTGCCAGCTGTGGCTCTCCCACTGACTGATGAGGCTAGGGCTGAGCTGAAGAGAAAGCGCGAGCTCGAGTCCCTCTTTGTCTCAATGGAAGGCGCGGTGGCTGAGGCGACTGGTATCCACCCACGGGACGTACAACTTGTACCAGTCACCAAGAAGCCATCCGGCAAGAAGCTTAAGACTTCCCAGCACCAGCAGCCACCGCCAGCTGTTGCTTATGAACCAGCATCCGGGAAAATCTCGATACCAGTCAAGAAGTCCGTTCTTGGACTGACTGAGGAGGAGACCATAGAGAGGATGACCCGGAAGCGCAAGAGGGTTCAGACCAGAGCTCAGAAGCTGGTGGAGCAGGCCAAGAAGGAGCAACAAGCCTCCATTGTGAGGAAAAAGCAGGCCCAGGCAAGGCTGAAGGCCTTGGCCGACCAGCGAAGAAGAGAGGCTGAGCTGGCAGCCCGCGATGAAGCCTTTGCAAAGGTGCAGGCTGAGCATGAGGCCAGACGTCAGGCGCAACTGGCGGAGCAGGTGCACCAGGTGGCTAAAGGCAAATGGGAAGTTGCCCCAACTACAAGTGCAAGACCACCAGCACCAGCTCCAGGCGAGATCTTACCAGAAGACTCCTTTACACGCCTGCTGGTTATGGGCGCTGAAGAGGATGTACTATCCCTTGTGGATAAGTACCAAGAGGAGGAGGTCGCTGAAGTCCCTCCACCCGCGCAAGGGGGTGGTGGAGGTGAAGAAGGCCCACTGGCGGCGCAAGGGGGTGCCAGTGGAGGAGAAGAAGTGCGGGCGACCACCCCGGTAAAACTGGCGAGCTTCTCGGATGTCAGTTCTGAATCCGAGGATGCAGAGGAACCAAGGGCTGAGGAGCCAGAGCAGGCGGCAGCTGAGGAGGTGATACATTACTCCATGGTGCAGAGGATGGAGCCAAGGGATCTGTTCCCAGACCTTGATGATAAGGCTCGTCGTCCTGCCAGTCGCCCCCGATCTACAGATGCCTTGACATCAACTTCCAGGCGACCAGCAGCATCCTCTACATCACCAGCTAGGCGTGCACGTACTGAAAGGCGACCTTACATGCTCTGCATCCAAGAGCATCAACTGATTGATGAGGATGCCTTCCAGTCGCGAGTGACAGGGGTACACCGGTGGGAGCAACGCGGGGACATGGCGTTTCTAAATTCACGAGTGCCTGAGCCTTCAGCATTCAACATCATCCCCTTCAGCGGACTCCCCCACCAGTCGGTATACGCTTCGAGAATTTTTGACTGGTGCCTGCCCCTGCAGCCAGTGGAATACTACAATTCCACTCTCTATGAGTATGCTGAAAACATCACGGTGGAGGTGGAGAATGCCGTCAATGACGAAATGATATCCAGCTACCGAAGACTCTGGAGGGTGGATCCGGAACTATGTCTGGAGTTCCGGAGGTGGAGGATTTTCGATCGATGCGAGCGCCTGCTGACAGTGGAGAAGCGGGCGGTCCTCTATGCCAGGCTGGGTCTTGGCTACTGGAGAGCGGAGGAGGAGTGGGCTCATGCCTTCATGGGCACTGATCCTGATTGCCCCCAGCAGCTGTCTACAAGGAGGATCAAGCGCTGCTTGCTGAAAATCGCTGAGTATAGGCAGCTGACTGGAAGCTCCGGCCTCCCACCACTGAAAAGGATCAAGTTACCTTTCCTCCAGTTTCGAGTCACCAGTCGGGGGTACCAGCTGACGTACGCGCTTCGTCGCCTCAAAGTGCTGGTTACCCTCCCGAGGATCCCTCCCTACCATGCTATATTGTTCGACATGGCTGCCTGCGCTCTGCTGGTAGATCACTTAGTAGAGGAGGATCCCTCTCGTGGTTGGTGGCTGACCCTTGCCGTCCCTCCTGTTCCTATTGTCTCGGGCGATCTCGTCCCTGATTCCATGGACTGGCAAGTGGTGGAATTCACAGCCCCAACAGTTGTTTCTGAACAAGTCCAGCCAGCTCCAGCAGCAGTGCCAGTGGTGGAATCAGCTGAGGTACCAGCAGTCGAGGTACCAGCAGAGGAACCAGCTGCAGCAGCAGTACCAGCGGAGGAGCCAGCCCCAATGGACGAATCAGCTGAATCCGAACCAGCAATGGCTCCTTCCGCAACTGATGTACCTTCCTCTTCCCTGGAAGTATCAGCGCAGCCAATCTCCGAGATCCATCCTCCTGCGCAACTCATTGCCTTAATTGATGCCAGGCTGGATCAACGATTTTCCTCCTTCCGGACCGAGATGACACAACAGTTGGAGTCAGTCACCGCTGGAGTGTCCTCCTTTTTGGCGCGGATCCAAGAGGGGGAAAGTACGCGAGCACGTGCTGAGGCAGAGAGAGCTTGTCTTGCTGAAGAGGAGAGGAGAATTGCTGCTGAGGAAAGGGAGAAGAGCAGACAAGATATGGCAGCGCTCACTGAGATCCTGAGGTCGCTCACAAGCAGAACTCAATCACCAGGATCATCTTCTCAGCCATAGTCTTGTTTCGCTATTTTTTTGTTGTAAGTATTTGTATCTCTAGACTTGTCAGTTTTCTATCCTGTACTTGTGACTGCAACATTTTAAATGGATTGATTACTGACAAGTTGATGACAATTCCTCATTGTCCAACAAATTGTCTAAGTATTTACTTACCAGCTGAACTTACACTTCCAGTGTAATCAGCACCAGCACTCGTATCACACACTTTAAATCTTTTTGCTCTGATCTCAATTTTCATATTTTAAACGAGCAATATCTCTCCTGGTTTGAGGGGGAAGATTTTTAGTTAGAGCTGATGTGAGGAAGCATTTTCATGGGTTTAGATCTGATAGGTTTATTTTGTAAAACCCTGAAATACTTTGTAACTTTCCTCATCAGCTGAGTGCTCGCTGGTTAGGCTTTGATCGCACCAAAAAGGGGGAAATTGTTGGGAAATTTGGCTAAGTTTCATTTCCCCAGTAGCTACTTGTTTAGATTCTAGTTTTGGTGTTTTGGTGGATCAAATCCTAAGTCCTACCAGCGTCAGTTTGTCTCTAGAATAGCTCTAGTCTCAAATGTAAAGTCCTGTTTAGGTCTTTTGAGTTGAAAGTCGCAGCTGATCAAGACTCATGCTGGCACTATTCACCAGCATGAGAAGTGCTTACCACTGGTTACTGTTCACCAGTTGGAAAAGTCTCATCCGAAGGCGGCTGACAAAGACTCGTGCTGACACTGTTCATCAGCATGAGAAAGAGCTCACGACTGGCTACTGTTCACCAGTTGGGAAGGTTTTCATCAGCAGGCGGCTGACAAACCTTACCAGCAGAATAGGTGTTCTCACTGACACTGTTCACCAGCGGTGAAGTCACCAGTCATGGGAGATTCCAAGAGTTAACATCCAGACAAATTGGTAGACTTAGATTGTGCCAACGCAAGTCACCAGCAGAGACGGCCAGCACAAGATCACCAGTATGTTCTGCCAGTCGGATGTTACCAGCAGAATTCAAGATTCGCTCTCCCAGAGTCTTAGAGACAAAAAGAAGATTCGTCTGAGGAATAAACTGACAAAGTATGACTTTAAGGGAGGATACCTTAAAGTCTATCAGTTCAAGACACCAGTTCCGATTCCTCGTACTGACGAATAGTGCCGTTCTGACATAAAGAGATCAATGTCAGATAAAGTGGACAAAAGCATGGCGCTTTCCGGAAATTCCTACCTGCCGCCGTCTGAAGGACATGCGAGGACAGAGACCTTTTCCGGATGTGTCCAAACGGCTAGAAGATTTGAATCGGATCCCTCGGCTATAAATACCTGGGATCCATCAACATTCAATACTCTTCACCTACCGAAAGACTGCAAATTTATTACGCTCAAGCAAGTAGAAGCAAAACACTTTCGAGGCCTTTCTAAAGGCTATCCGTGTGTTGATTTATTCAAACACGAGACTTCAAGCTTCCAGCTTGTAAGTTAATGATCTCTTTGGTGTTCTTTCTCTTCTGAGGAAGTTCACAGCAGCTCTTGTGCCAGCCAACACTTGAGTTATTACGGGCTTTTGCCGTATTGAGAAGATACGTTCTTGGGAGAACTAAACACCCAGTGAAGCTGTGGAGGTTGAAGTGACGTGCTCGCACTCCACCAGCTGATCAGAGTTGAAGAAGGAAACAAGACCGGGAGCGGTTGATCTAGCGAAGTGGTGGACAAGGGTCGCACCAGCTAGAGATAGATCGTAGGCAACTTGTACCTGATTACTCTATAGTGAATTTCCAGTGCTACGACTAGAGAGTGGACGTAGATCAGTTGATTGAACCACTATAAATCCTTTGTCTTTTATCAGCTTTCTGCATTTCATACTGATTTAAAACCCAGCACCCAAGTGCTGGTGTATATCTGAAAACTGATATAACTGTGTAAACAAGGCTAAAAATATTCCAAGTCTTGAGCTACCAGCTGACGAGCCAGTCGCCAGTCAGCTGAGTACGCAGAGTGCAAGTTGACTTACCAACTGACAAGGTCCCAGTCAGTTGGTTATCCAGCAAGTGCAAGAAAACGATTATCCACATTTTCCGCTGCTAAGTTATACCCTGATAATCCGGGACCAACATAGATTGACTAAGCGATGCACCAAAACCAAGATAAATACGATTGAGACCAAGGGGTTATGATATTTCTAACAATATTCATATCAATTTCCCCCTTTTTGGTGCGATCAAAGCCTCAATTCTAACTAATTGATCTTTGGAAAGTTGATTACTAAGATAAAAAAATATTCCTATCAATTATATACTAAGCATGTCAACTCTCTTAGACTCAGTATAATTTTTAAATGTTCCTCCTCAAAATATCAAAGGTATTGCTCGATTAAAAATTTGCTTAAGGTAAATGACATTCAAATCATTAGTGAGATAAGTATATAGAACATTCACATACAAATATAGAGCAACATGTAGGAACATATCACACACATCCAGCAATCCACGCAGTTTGCTGATTACACTGACTGTGTAATTTTAGCTATAGGAATTAATTCAGTGTTGGACAGTGAGGTGTTGTCTTCAACCTGGGTTAGTTTCCATTAAAAAATCTTGCAGTAACGTACAGGAAACATTTACCCAAATCCGAAAACAAAAAAAAATTACCGGAAGTCTTGTGAGATTTGAAAGGATTACTTTCGGTTGTTGAGGAGCCCGGATCAGCATCTTTAACACTTGAGGAGCCGGTGGGTCTTTTCAGCTTTCTGAGAGTTCTGGTTGTGACTTTCAAAAAGTTGTCCACCATCGATTTCTCTCTCTTCTCTTTTGATTCTCTCCCTTTCTTCTTCCTTCCTCTGTTCTTCCTTCTCTTCTTCTTCTAGTTGTCTCCTTAAGTTTTCTTCAAGTTTCCTATGTGCTTTGAGGCATAGGAGTCTCTCTTTTTCTTCTTTTTTCTGCGCTGCTTCTTCTGTCAATCTCTTTTCTTCCCCCTCTTTGATCACAACCAAAAGGTCGGTGGAGAAGGTCTCAAAGTTGTCTTGCAGAGTCTGGTGAAGTTCCTCCTTGGCCTCAACCACTTGGGTTCGCACTTCAGCTCGCATAGTCGGCATAATCTGCTCTCGAATGCTTCTTCCCACCATGGCATGGATGAATTGTTGGAGGTCCTTATTATAAGTATTGGAGCTCAAAGGCTCAATAGTCATGATTGGGGGTTCCTCGGATAGCACCATTTGATTTGAAGTGGTCGGAATGTCCGCATTGGTGGTTAGTGCTTAAAATGAAATGGTAGTCGGATAAACATCTTTTGCTGTAATGGGTTCATTCTCCTGAACATGTTCTTCTTCAGCAGTGACTGGAGAGAGAGGCCTAAAGCTATCCACTAGAGATGGGATATTAGTTACCGTAGTGACTATCCGCTCCTTAAACTCCATCATCTTCCTGTCATCCTCTGCTTTCTTCCATGCGGCTTCTTCTTCTGCTAGTCTTTCTTGCAACTCAGCAGATGCAGCCATCTGCCGTCTTGTTGCTGGTATTTAAACTTTTGAGTGAAAGGGGGTGAATCAGCAATGGCGTATTGATAGGCCGGTAATGAGTAATCTCCTTAGATTGCTCTGTGAGCCTTGATCTTTTGCAACCTGGCAGCTACTTGCTTGTCGGTGCATTGCCGATTGGACATTTGATCCATCCAGTCATCCACCCATTCTTCTTCACTTCTCGGATACCTTAGACTCATCTGTGCCATCATGATTGAGCGGTCTTCATAATGTAGTTTGTGGGTGGCATAGTCAAAGAATCTCCACCTCTGAAATCCTATCTTCAACCATTCAAGATCGGAAGACCCGTCCATGAATTCATCGGCATATGTGGTCTTATGCTCATCAGCACCTTGGGCTTCTATAAAAACAAAAATGCATTTTTCTCACAAGATGAGGTCGTCATTCTTCTTGTCATTCACTGTGACAGGAGGGCAACGCTTCAAAATCCTCTTTGCTTTAAACCTCCTATTAGGTGCTCCTTCCACGGGCACTCTCAACGTATCTTCTCTGAACACAGAGTTACCTTCAACAAACATCAAGACCCCCTGGGCAACATCTGCACTTCCTGTCATCTCCTCATCGTCTTCACTCGAAATGTCACTGAATGAGATACCTGAGACTTCGAGAGAGGTAGGAATTGGAATACGCCTCTGCTATAGAATTTCAATGGTCTTGTTCAACATAAAAGGAGTTTCTACTCCTAATCTCCATTCCAGAATGGTAGCTGGATCCACTCCCAGAGCACGAAGATAGTGCTCGTTGTGTGCTCTTACGCTTGCAATAAGGTTGACCTGCAGTCTCGCTCAGGTCTCAACATTGAGTGAGGTAGTGGCTTCTTTCTCCTTGGCTTCCGTCTCAGCAACTTCGCTTACATCAGCTTCCCTTTCAGCTGTGGGTTCATGTTGCTGGCCATCTGTCTGAGTGACTACCTCCGGGTTTGTTGTACCCTCTTCAATCATCATCTCAAGGTCAACATTCTCTGTCTCTGTTGCCTTTTCTTCTTCTCTTTCAGCAGGGGTTTGGCTGTCCTCCTGCACCAAGTCTCTTTCTACTAAAATCGTAACAACCTGGCTTCCTCCTTGCACAGCCAGTTGTCAATCTTCAGACATTTTCTCAACTACAAAGTTGCTACCATCTTGCACAGTGGCCTGTAGAACAACACTTCCAATGTTAACATAAGCACCATCACTTCCCCCTTGTGCAGTGACGAGATGAACAGTAAGAGTAGCAGCACCCCTTTCTCCTTGCGCAGGAGTCTATTGCATAATCGATTCGCCGGATCTTCTTGGCACCACATCTTGCAAATCCCTGAATGCGCCATTCCTCTGCATTTTGTCAAATTCAGTATCTGACATAGCATCTGGATTTACAATCCTTTCTTCGGCATCACTGACCTTAGTTTTGCCTTTTGTGATCTGTACCTTCTCAACACCTTTCTTGGTGATGCGTCAAGGTTGATCTCCGTCCTTAACCTTTGCATTGCGCTCTTCATAGGCAGATTTGACTTGCTCGTATTTGGCATCCCTTTGATCCAAAATCATCTGCAACTTTGCCTTGTCAAATTCCTTCTGTTGTCGTGCCTTCTTCAATGCCTTCACCTAACGCCTCTTCTTCCATGCTTCCTTCTCTTCTATAGAGAGTTGTAGCTCTCTCCTCTTTTGTTTGGAGGCTGACTCAACAGGCACTTCATTGGCATCATTGGCAACATCAAGAATTGGTAGCGACATGTCTACTACCGGGACAGTGACCTGAACAGTTGATCCTTGGAAGCGATCATTCGTTCCTCTTCTCTTTGTTTATCCTTCATCATCTGCGAGCTTTCTCTTCCTCTACTGGGGACTCGTCGGCATGCTCTTTTTCTTCACTATAGGTGGCATGGGGGGTTCCAGTTGTGTGATCTCTTGCAGGCTTTCAAAATTTTTAAACAGGGCATTCTGTTCTGCTTCCGTTCTTTCCGCTTCAATTTCCTCCTCAGTCAGTAGAGTTGTAGTTTGCAAAATAGCTTCTCCTTGGTAAGGTTCTTCCTCATCAGAAAATTGTTCATTGGGATCGACAATAATTTTTCCTTTCGGAACTAGTGGCCCTGAAGTCCTTTGCGGGGTGATGCTTCTTGGTGAGCGGTATGTAGTCTGTAGATATCAAATCTTCTCCACGGCACCGCTTCCCTTTGGGTATAATGCCCTCAAGAAAGTGACTTATATTGAGTTCAAAACCCACGTCTTGGGTGAACGTATGCTCCGTCTTGATATTCTTGTTTTTGTAGACGAACGCCAGCCACTTGCTGTAGATTAACTTTGCCCAATTCCCATGGACTTTATCATCAATAGTCATCATCTCAGCAAAATTTTTGGCACTCAATTCGGAAAGAGAGCCAACTTCGTCTACCGGCATCCTTATCAAAATTTTTGCTAGGCTCTTATGGGCTCTTCCAATGATCTCAACGGTGTAGCCGGTTTCCATGGCTCCTTGAATGTATCTGTCTTCCATCTGTGCCATCGCTTCTGCATTTCTTCATCATCATTTACTTTGTAGGCGGCAACATCCACTCCATCCGCTATCACGCCATACTTCTCTGCTAACACCTCTGGGCTCACTATTATCTTCGTGCCCAAAACACTTGTAGTGAAGAATTTCTCACTCTTGTTAATCACGGCTCGGGCAAAGAACTCTGCAACTATGTGAGGCCAGAACTTGAGGGGTTCAACAAACATGTACTTCAGAAGGCCTTCACGATCGAGTTTGTCAATGAGTCTGTCGCAGTAGTGTTTTCTGAACAATAGCTCGTAGAGTAGCTTCTCCTTTCAAACTTGAGCTGCCCTTATTTGTTCAATGGTGAGTGTGTCTGGTGCCTTCCTGTGAGCAATGGCCACCATGCGACCATAAGAGATTGATTCATCAATTTGCTCCTTTTTTAACACACATGTGAGCTTCGGCTGAAATTGTGCATGTTCTCCGGGAATGCATGGCCTTTCGGATGATTCGGCAGGGGGATTGGAACGGTTGGACGATTTTGCCATTGAAAATTTTTCTGAACTCAAAGAAATATAGAGTAGAAGAAAAATTTGAAATCAGAAGTATATGGAGAAATAAGGTTTAGAAAACCCAAACCAACTTCCTTTATACGATTGAGAGCAATCAGCTATGTGTGAGCGGTTGGATCTCCTTTCTGATCTGGTTGGATCGATGGTTGGGCAGTTGGTGACGGTTCACCTTATGTCCCATGAAGAAGGAAAGTTGCGCGTGGCTGACATGGCTTCTGCTTATTTGTTGCTGCCCTGTGTAGCAATCACTTTTCAATTAATGTACTCTGCAGCTGCTCAATCAATCGGGTGATCCCGCCTTTCGAGAGATTTGAAATTATTATCTCTCTTTTGTCTGTTGGGCCGAATTCAGCATACATAAGACATTTTTCTAAGAGCTTCTAATTCAGCAATCAATAGACATATGCTAAGAGCTTGGACTTAGCAACCTATCAATCCTTGCTAAGAGCTGAAACTCACCAACTAATTGTTACACCTGCTGAGAGCTTTGACTCAGCAGTCAATTGTTAATCTTTGAGATTTCAGAATACCATAGATAGCAGAAATTTGCTGAGAGCTTGGACTCAACATCGAACTAAAATTATGTAAAGATCTTAGTATTCCAAAATCCTTTGATATCTGCTGAGAGCTTGGACTTAACAGCGAACTCAAATCCTCCTAAGGTCTTGGTATCCCGTAGACAATATTCATCTGCTGAGAGCTTAGACTCAGCAGTCAATCTTGAATATGCTAAGATTTCACATTTAGCTATCTACGGGTATCTGCTGAGAGTTTGGACTCAGCAGTCTTTGAGGATATACCGAGAGCTTGGACTCAATAGACGAATCAGACTCTTAAACATTTTGATCTTTTAAAGTTCAAAGAATCTATTACTGAGTGCTTGGACTTAGTAACCTTCTTTCCGGTTTTGTCTGCTAAGCCGAAAATAGCAAACAATGTTATATTGTTGAAAACTTGGACTCAGCAATCACCGGATACCTGCTGAAAGCTTGGATTCAGTAGTAAATTTAGACTCTTCTTTAATCCTTGAATCTTTAAAGCTCAAAGAGTCTTTACTGGAAGCTCGGACTCAGTAACGATTGGGAATTTGCTGAGAGCTTGGACTTAGCAGTAAGCAGAGAATGTTTGCTTGATAATAATATATCAATTTGACCATCAAGCACTCTGCTTCCAACATAGCTTCGGGAGAGACTTTTTTTAAATTCCTATCTTTTGATTTTCTTTTATATCTTCAGATTTTTAACCAAGGAAAATCATAAGTATTTTAGATAGGATTCTATTTACACAAGGAGTGTAATGATCTAGCATTTTGTTTAGGCAGTTATTGTTTTGAGGCAACAGGGTATTGTATTCAAAATGAGCATATTTTTTGATTGATATCATTGATCCACAAGAGTTACAGTTCGCAAAGTATAAAACTACAAGTTACAATGATCGATTCTTCTTCAAACTGCTCCAAATAACGCCTTTGCTAGATCTGCTCCTTCTTAGTCTCCTCCCCGAGCTTGTTGCTGCAAGTCTCCCCTCTTGCGCAGCAATGCCTAGATGGCTGAGAGATGTCCCTTTTCACTTCTTCTCCTTCCTTCGAGCTCAGAGACATCTCTTCATTTGTCAGCCTGCGGACAATCTAGCTGCCTTTCAAAGGTAGTCCGACGCTAGTAGATCTCACCTTCTGCTCAGGTCAGTGCCTTTGTCCGCACTTTACATCAGCATCAGGTGCCATACAGATATTTCCTACTTTGTGTAGGATGGGTAACATCTGCACCACCTGCATGCTCGCATGTCTAGATGCGTGCTTCTTTAGCCCTGGATGCCAAGCAGATGCATTTGAGTTGCATCTACTCCATCCACAAGCTTTTCCTCCATCTCCTCTTCAGCTTCATTTTCCGAGCTTTTGCAACCCTAGAAGAAGAGATGAGGAAGAAGTAATTTGGGAATTCTTACCAAAAGAAATTCCCAATCCATGTGACTAAAGATTATCCATCCTCAGACCCACTTAACAAGCTTATATTTTTCCAATGGTAAAGTTGTCATGGCCTGATGGAATGGACCTTTTATCTCCTTTCGGTTCTAATATCAAAAATCCCATTATCATAGGTGAATCGAGAATTGAGAGAATCTTCTTAGATATGATCTCAGTGAAGATTACGACTCTCCCTCTCAATTTGGAGACTTCCAAGTCACGCTGCTCGAACCTATCTTGAAGGTATTTTGGTGAGATGGTAAAGGATGTCATCTTATTTTTCTTGAGCAATAGGGTTTAGTCGGAGGGGATTGAAAGCATGAATAGGGTATGGTTTTAGAGGGTTGGATATGATTTTCTTAGTGAAAGAAACCTCCCTTTAAATAGACACACCCGACCTTAAGACTTGTTTGATCAATGAAATCGTCTCCCTTGGGAACCGATAGTTTCGGCAATACTTTCCACATGGCCGTTAGAAACACCATCTCCTAAACTGAATCGTCTTGAATCTTGAGCTAAATCTTCGGAAATGATAATGAATAACAACCATCACCACATTAATTTACTCCATTAATAGGGTTTGTAATTGTTTCGTCAGTTGAGATATCCCAATTTTGAATCCCCTTTTTGAACAACTTCCAAAGTTGATTCAACAGTCTTGTCCATATGCTAAGAGCTGGGACTCAGCAATCGCTTATTATGTCTGCTGAAAAGTAACCTTCAGTAACTAGTTGTCGAATCTGTTGAGAGGTGGGACTCAACAATCCGACTATAAATCTCCGCAATTTTCTAAAGAGTGTGAGCTTGGACACACTCTACTCCGCATCATCTACAGAAATCCAAGAAATCCAAGAACAGAATGAGAGCTTAGACACATTCTTCCACAACCTCATCTAATTCTAATAAACCAAGCTTAAGACAAAGCTTCTTAAATCTGCTTCCCGCTAGAGGTTTGGTGAATATGTCTGCCAGTTGATCTTCAGTTATGATGTAATCCACGAAAATATCATTCTTATCAACGTGGTCTCGAATGAATTGATTTCTGATATCAAGGTGCTTCGTCCTTGAATGATGTATTAGGTTCTTTGTGATGCACATTGGACTATTGTTGTCACAGTAAATCGGGACGCATCCGGTGCTAACTTCATAATCTTGAAATTGTTGCTTGATCCACAGAACCAGTGTATAGCAATTCCCAGCAGCCACATATTCAGCTTGTATTGTGGACGTTGCTACAATATCTTGTGTCTTGCTGAACCAGCTTATCAGCTTGTGTCGAAGGAATTGGCATGTCTCACTCGTGCTCTTCCAATCTATTTGGCATCCTCCAAAGTCGGAGTCTGAATATCCAACAAGTGTATGATCATCTGCTCTTGGATACCAAATTCCTAAGGACTCTGTCCCTTTTAAATATGTGACAATCCTTCGCGCGTACTCCATGATTGATTTCTTAGGATTCGCCTTATATCTAGCACATAGTCCTACAGCATATGAAATGTCTGGTCTGCTGGCCGTTAGATATAATAGAGAACTAATAATACCTCTGTATGTTGTTTGGTCCACGAATTCCCCTTCTTTGTCCATCGATATTTGACACGTTGTGCTCATGGGAATCCGTAATGTCTTTGTCTTCTCTGGACAAAATTTGCTGATGAGATCTTTTTTGTACTTCTTCTGGTGAATGAAGATCCCATCGCTGGATTGCTAAACTTGTAGACCTAAGAAGTATGACATCTTCCCCATCATGCTCATCTGAAAGTTAGTCTGCATAAGCTGAGCAACTTTTTCACACAGGGTTAGACTCTTAGATCCAAATATAATATCATCCACATAGATTTGGACGAATAATATGTCTTCGGCATCCTTGATCTTGAAGAGTGTCCTATCGATCTTCCCCTTCCTGAATCAATTCTTCTAGAAAAACTGTGATAGCGTCTCGTACCAAGCTCTTGGGGCTTGCTTCAGACCATACAACTCTTTTCATAACCTGTACGCCTTATTTCATTGCTCAAAACCTGGAGGTTGCTCCACGTAGAATTCCTCCTTTAGTTCACCATTTAGGAAAACACTCTTGACGTCCATCTAAAATACGGTGAAACCATGGTGAGCAGCATATGTAAGGAATAAATGGATTGCTTACAGCCGAGCTACTGGTGAGCAAAAGTTTTGTCAAAATCAATTCCTTCGCACTGCGCATATCCTTTAGCTACAAGCCTTGCTTTGTTGCGAACGACAAGTCCATTTTCGTCACGCTTGTTCTTAAATACCCATTTGGTGCCTATCACCAATTGATGCGTTGGGCGATCTACGAGATCCCATATTTGATTCTACGTGAATTGTGACAATTCTTCCAGCATCGCGTTGATCCAATCGACAGATTTGAGTGCGTCGGCAACTTTGGCAGGCTTCTCCTGAGATATGTAGCAAGCTAGCATTACGCTGTGTCTGGTTCGAATAGGATCAGCAAGATCTCCTAATATAGCTTCTGAAGGATGATCTCTCAGCAGCCATTTTGGTCTTTCCAGCTCCATAACTAGAATGGTTTGACTGCTGGATGCTCGGATTTGACTTTCAGAAACAGGTAGGTCAATAAGTTGTAGGTTGTTCAGTCTTCCAGCTACACTTGTTGGGTTGTCGTCTACTGAATGATTGTTTGCTGATGATTCGTCTGCTGGATTTGTATTTGCTGGAGTAATACACCTTGCGTCAGCACTCCGCTCCTAGTCCTTTTTGGCAGTGCTATTTTTAGCAGTCCTTTCGCTACTCTAGGGTTCTCAGCAACGTCTTTGCTTTGCTGAATGGTTTCTCCTTCTTGAGTTACCCCTTGACATGTAACCTCCTTGAGACGATTTAGGGTGGCCTCATTATTACTAGTTGCATCACCGGCCATCTCGGTTGTTTGCTAATCAGCCCAGGTCTCCAGCGTAGATGAAGATTCACTCATCAACCTAGTCGGAGTAATTAGTCCAGCTTCGAAAGTATTCAAGCCCGATTGTCCATTGACATTATTGGTTTCATGAATCACATCTTTTAGGTCCCTCATGGTCCTGCGCACTAAAGTAGCTTCATAAAAAATAACATTGCATGTTATTTTCACAAGTTTGGTGGTCTTGTTAAGCACTCTATAACTCTTGTGAGAAGGATGCTCGTATCCTATGAACACCCCTTTATCAGATTTGGAGACAAAGTAATTAACTTGGACTTCCCATTATTATGGTTATAACATGGTGAACTGAAAGCACGAATATGAGCTAAGGAAGGCTTACGACCATGATAGATTTCGTAGGGAGTTTTGTTCAATTGGAGATTCAAGCCAGTTCGATTTTACGTGTAGCTGCATTCATTACGGCTTCTCCCCAATATCTCTGTCCTAGATCTGTATGGGCAAGCATTGTTCGAACGACCTCCTTTATAGTTTTGTTCCTTCGTTCCGCCAAGCCGCTTTGCTGAGGTGTTCTTGCAGTGGACCTTTCATGTCCTATCCTCGCATTGACACAGAAATCCATTATTGCTCTGTTACAGAATTCAGTCCCATTATCGGATCTAATCCATTTCACCGGGAGCGCTTTGTCATTTTGTACTCTAAATATCAGCTTTGGTAGGACTATCTTGACTTCATCTTTGCTCTTGAGCAGTCTCACCCACGTGTACCTGGAATAGACATCAATAACAACTAATGTATAATGTTTTTTACCTACAGTGGGTGGAGTTACTGGGCCAAATAAATCCATGTTCAGCAGCTCAAGGATTCTATTTGATGTGGCCTTTTCTGGATTGGTTCTGAAGGACGTCTTGGCTTGTTTCCCTTGTTGGCAATCTCTGCAAACTCCTTCCTTCTTGAAGGTCTCTTTGGGCAGTCCTGTAACAATGTTATTTCTGGCTATATAATTGATAGTTTTAAAGTTCAAGTATGTTAGCCTCTTGTGCCATAGCTAGTTGGTTTCTTCTTTGTTGAATGTGATGAAGCTTGCTGACCACTTTCCCAATTTACACGTAGAGTCCTCTTTTCTTGATTCCTCTAAGCTTTACGTCTCCAGTTGTCTTTTCAGCAATCTTGCAACCTGTATCAAAGAATGAAATAATATATTAATTTTCACTTAGCTGACTGATGCTCAGTAGATTGTGCTTGAGGGTATCGATGAGGGCCACATTTATGATGCGTTTCATTTTTCTTGATGCACCCTCTCCTGATTACTCTAGCCTTTAAGTTGTTACCGAAGAAAACTGAAGGTCTTCTGATTTTCTGGAGGTCCGTGAATATATCTTCATCTCCTGTCATGTGACCTGAGCATCCGCTGTCTAGGATCCACTCTTTTAATTTCTTTGATGTTCTTCTTGTTGGGCCCTGTTCCTGCAAAATAAAGAAATTACTTTTTAGGTACCCGATCAACTGTGGGTTCTGCTGGATTAGTTCTCTGGATTATCCCCTTGGGAATCCAGACTTTCCTGATTTTGACATTTTTCTTGTCATCACATTTCACTACCTTTCCCTTCCTATTGATGCATTGCATTGAACTAGTATAGAAATGTGTAGTAGTGTGTTGAGACTTCATAGTCTTTTGAAGATGAAATGATATAGAATCTGGACTCAAGTAGGTGTTTCTCCTATTTGGAGTGTATGCTGGCTTCCTTGCAATCTCAACAGATTGCTTAGCCTTGCTAGGTTGTGTATGAACCTTCCTAGCAGATGGATTAGTCTACTGGGTTACATACTTCGACTTTGTTGGCTTCCTCTCAACAGATATATATTTCAGTCTCTGCTGAGCAGTCAGCAGGGGATTATTAGTTTGCCAACATTTCTGCTGAGCAACTGTTGTCAATCTAGCATTGTCCCCTTTGACTTTCCTAGAGGTTTGCAGAACCTTCCTGGTTGCTGGGACAAAGATTATTTTCTTTGATTGAGCAGATTCAACATTGTTGGATTCTCCCTTTTCAAAACCGATTTTAGCATGGTTATTCATGCTCCGTTGAACACTTAAAATCTCATCTAAATCATTCGTGCTTTTAGAAAATCTACATTGACAAGGATTTTGCACGGGGTTTTTGTTTCTCAAAACTTCATTCTCTTGTTTTAAACAATCAAAATTTTTACTTAGCGAAGAAAATTGAGTTTTAAGTTTTGAGTTTTGAGAGTTCCTCGTTTGCTGACCTAGATTTTTTCAATCTCACTGGTCAAGATAGAAATCTGAGATTTCAGCGAGGAATTTTCTTTTATCAAAAAATCTTTTAATGCATGAAACTTTGAAAATTCTTTTTAAAGAAACTCGACAGTTTTTTCGTTTGATTCTGAGTAACATGATTTAGCAGTATCATGCAAATTTTCAGAAGTAGAAGCAACAGACATAACAGAATTTGTTACCTGATTTCTCGTGACACCTAGGGTTGATTATTATATCTGCTCTTCATTCTCATCAGCATCTTCATTTATGTTGGCCATAAATACCATGAGAACATCCTCTTCATCTTTTGATGAGTAACTTTTGTCGTCGTGATTTGGGATGTCTAGTATTTCTGTCTTGGTCAGCAGGGCTTTGGCAATGGCCTCCGACGCACGCTTCTCGAAAAGCTTTCTCAATCTCTCCCTTTAATCTGGATCTACTCAAGGACACTCGAACTTTAGATGGTCAGAAGAATTGCATTCATAGCACGTTCTTGGCATCTTCTTGGTTGTCAGACTGTCTGTTGGTTGGCTTTGTTGAGGTTCTTCCTTTCTACCTTTAGCTTTCAGCAGCAGCATCTGTAATCTTTTCATCTGCTCCTCTAGCTCGCTGATTGAGAATTACGTTTCTTTAACTTGAGATCCACTGGTTGATGCTATCTCCTTCGCTGGGCTAGATTGAATTGGGTGATCTGAGTGGAATGGCTTCTTGATTTTCCACTTTTGTAGGTCTCTCTTCATGAAAAATGTTGCATCCTCGGGATGATCTTCAATGGATACTACAGATCGTATAGCTTCACTCTTGTTGATCTGCATGACGTTCCATTCGTGTACTTGAAGTTGGGCGAACACATCTTTTCTGCTCATGGTTGATAGATCTTTCTCCTTCAGGCTTGTCACTTTGACAAACCAGTCTTCCTTTGGCATTTTAGAAAGGATCTTTGAGTTCATGTCAGGAATTTCGTACGTCCTTCCCAACTTCTTCAATTCTGCTACGATTGAATTGAATCTAGCTTCCATGTCTTTGATTATTTCTCCGGGAAGCATCTGGAAAAACTCATATCTATCTACACACTGTTGTAGTTTGTTCCTCTTCATTTGATCAGTCTCTTTACTCAAGGTGCCAAGAAAGTCCCATATTTCTTTGGCATTCTTGTACTCCAAGACTTCAGCCATCAGAGGTCCTAATAGAGAATTTAAGATCAAATCCATGGCTATGTAGTCCAGTTGACCACGCACTCGATCTTCCTGAGTCCACTCTGTGTACGGCTTGTCAACCATCTAATCTGGTTATTGAACATCTTCACCAATTCGAGTCTTCACGTTTTGAGTCTTGATTGGTCCTTGCTCGATCACTTGCTTCATCTCAGGATGTATATTCATCAACATGATCAGCGACCTCTTTTTCCAGGTGGAGTAGGTTTCCGGAGTGAACTTTCCCAACTTTGTGTTGTTCACCATTACCTTTTATCCTGAGCTTAACACAGAAACACAAGAAGTATGCAAGGAAAAATGGATCTAGTCCTAAGCGACTCAGAAACAGCTAGTCTGTAAAGACCAACCGCTCTGATACCACTTGTTGGTTCCTAATCAGAGTATCTATATTTGCAGCTGAAGTTTTAATAATATCTTGCACTTATCTTGCTAAGGTCATGACTGAGCAAGTGTTTATCGAATGTGTTTAAGCTCGAGTATTCGTTAGGTTTATTGCAGATTATACTTCAACACTTGGTGTGTTGAGTTTCAAAGTAAGCAAACTGTAACGAGATAAAAGCAGTAAAAGAAGACAGGGTTTATAGTGGTTCGAACAAATGTTTTACGTCCACTCTTCAGTCCTCCTGATTGAAAATTCTCTATTGATTGATTGCAAGGTGATCAGTGTTATTTCTAACAGATTAATTATAGAAACAGTGGCAAATAAATTTGTAAACCCTAAGGTTATCGATCCAGGGGAATTGTGTGGGGAAACTATCCTATATACCAACTATGATCCTAAGATTCATTGTTTGAGGAATTCAAAATCAGGGTTTAACTTCGAAAATAAAGATAACGATACTTGAAAATTAAAGGAGTTTTGAAAGCAAATTAAAGGAGCACAAATTCTAGGGAAGAACTCTTATTAAGGATAACATGTAGGAGCCAATTAATTTAACAGGTGGAATACTGCAAC
>JAPKLW010001081.1:214490-226336 GCA_026898455.1 Plectranthus barbatus | reverse complement strand
CCTGATTTAGTACTTAAAGGTTATTCGTTGCTTCATTCCCCTGGATCGATAACTTTCGGGTTTACAAATTTATTTGCCACTATTTCTATAATTAATCTGTAGAAATTACAGTGATCAATGCCAAAGAGTATGGAATTTGCCAGCTAAGAATGCTATGCCTCTGAACAACATTGTTGAAGTTGAACTTTTTGATGTGTGGGGTATGGATTTTATGGGGCCTTTTCCATCTTCTTTTGGGAATGAGTATATCTTGCTAACTGTCGATTATGTGTATCGATGGGTGGAAGCTTGTGCTTGTGCTCACAATGATGCTACCACTGTGATTAAATTTCTGCACAGGAACATCTTCACAAGGTTTGGGACTCCAAGGGCAATCATTAGTGATGAAGGGACTCATTTCATTAACAAGAGCTTAGCTGCTCTTCTTGCCAAGTACAACATCAATCACAAGGTCTCGACTGCTTATCACCCACAAACTAATGGGTTGGCAGAGTTGTCTAACAGAGAGGTGAAGAGTGTCCTGGAAAAAGTGGTAAACACCACAAGGAAGGATTGGTCCAAGCATTTGGATGATTCATTATGGGCCTATCGCACAGCTTACAAGACACCCTTGGGGATGTCTCCCTACCGAATTGTGTATGGAAAGGCTTGCCATTTGCCTCTGGAAATGGAGCATAAGGCATTTTGGGCCACAAGGAAGCTGAATCTAGACCCAAAATCTAGTGGAGAAAAGAGGATGTTGCAGTTAAATGAACTAGAGGAACTGAGAATGCAGAGTTATGAGAATGCAAAGATATACAAAGAAAAGGTGAAGAGATGGCATGACAGCAAGATTGTAAATAGAAATCTGGAGGAAGGACAGCAGGTGTTGCTCTTTAATGCAAGATTGAGGTTGTTCCCTGGGAAACTAAAGTCAAGGTGGTCAGGACCTTTTACCCTGGTGAAAATCTATCCTCATGGGGCTGTTGATTTGAGAGATGAAAATACAGGGAGCACTTTCAAGGTTAATGGACAGAGAGTGAAGAGATACCACAACAAGAGCTGGGAGAATCCAAGAGTTTCCACTGATCCAGGAGAACCTTAAGATTGAGGTATCCTAAGCTATCATGAGGAATAGATGAATCATGAAATGATAGCTTAGGATTCAGCAATTTTTATTTATTTTTTATTTTTTATTTTATTCTGAATTTATTTTTCTTGCCTAGTTAAATTTAAACCTTATGCAAAAATCAGTTTTAGGATAGTGAATGCTACAGCCTGTGAGTAGCATGGGTGTTGAACACTGTTCATCGTAGATTGTAAATATTTTAAGTCTTTTAACTAGTATTTATTTAAAGTTATTTCAAGTTTAAAAAAAAAAGAGAGAAGTAGAGAAAAAAGGAAACAGTGAAAGTATGAAATCTGTGGATGGGGGTTAGCCACATAGCCGTTGAGGAGAGAGAGAATATGGTTACCTTTTAGGAATGACGGTTTTGGAATTAACTTTCCTTTGTTTTAAGAGAAAAAGTTATGTCTAATCATGGTAAGTTGAAGGGTTGCCTCGTTTCCTGCAGTAGACTTTCTTTAAGTAGAGTAGTTTTTAGTTGTTCTTCATTGTTGAAACTTTTCAAAAACCACTCCGACTTTGGCAAATTGAGCGAAAGAGTCAGCAAGGTTTGCAATACTTAAAGGAGTTCTTGTCGAATATCAGGTACGAAGTTTCACACATTATTCCTGCTCTGCTTCTGGGGTGTTACACATTTCTCCTTTAAACTCGAACTCGCTCTGTTTTTGTTTGGTGTTGATATCGCGATGGCTGGTATGTTTTGGGTTCTGAAAGTTTGAGATGTCTTTATTTCTCGTAGCATGAACAGATATTTCATGTTAGCATGATTATTGAACCCTCGGATTAGATTAAAGTTTTACAAAATATTTGCCTGGGTTTCTGTGATCAGTGCGAGTTATATGCAGTAGTTCTGACAGGATTTTCTGACAAGGTTTGTAGGGCTTGAGATGAATCTCCAATTTTAACCAATGTTGATCTCGTTTTCTAAAACTTTGAGTAAAACTCAAAGTTTGGGGGGGGAGGAAAGTTTTTCTACTGTTGAATTTTGTAGAAATCTAACAACTGAATGCGAAATTTTGCTCTTGGGTTTCCTGTTCAAATTGCGGGTGTTTCTGAATTTGTTGAGAAAGGTTCTGAATTTCTCTTTTTGCAGACGTGAAGATGAGGGTGAAGCAGTCTGGGAAGAAGCGACCGGGGATGGAAGTAGAGACCCCTGACACAACCCCCAAGAAGAGCAGTCCAGTTGCCCCGAAACCAAAGACTACGAAGAAGCCAAAGAAACCAGAGCCTGTTCAACAGTTGAGAAGGTCAAGTAGAGCGGCCGTTTCGATTATGGCCCAGAGGAATGCAAAATTACCTCCCACTAGTGCAGAAAACCCAGTGGAGGTCCATGACGAATCACCCAAAAAGCCTAAGACCACGACAAAATCCAAGAAGGGAGATCAGATGGACTTGGTTAATGCAGCCACTTCAAAACCTGAGTTGGAAGTTACCAAGGAACCTGCAGAAAAGGCCAGTCTGAGGAGCCTGAGGCAGAGCAGAGTCTTGAGAAGTCGGAGGAGGATACCAGCACCAAAGGAACAAATGCAAGCCAGTCTGAAGAGCCTGCCGTGGAGAGCGAGCCGAGTGCCCAGAAGAGTTTAGAAAATCAGAACAAGTCATCAACCGAAGAGAAAGAAGGATCTGAAGGCTCAGAAGCTGGAGAAGAGGATAAAGAGACTGATGCTGCTACATCTGAGAAGCAAGCACCCACATCTGGTGGAAAGTCTGTTGCACAAGGAAAGAAAACTCCAACTTCTGCAAAGCGAAAGAGGGTGGAAACAATTGAGGATGACCAGGGAATCTTGCGAGGCAAGAAAACAGGAAAGCGTGTGAAGCAAGTTGCTATCAAGGAGTAGAAGAAAGAGGTTAATCGGGGTAAGGCCAAGGTGGTGGACTTGACTGCAGAAGAGATTGATCGAATTCCAAAGTTTTCTTCTAAACCACACAAAGCTCGGATGCTGGAGCTTGCGAGTAGGAAGTTCAATCTGGAAAGAGGGTTCAAAGATCTCTCCAAGCTACCTGAACCCATTCTTCGCAGTGTCGAGCAACAAGGTTGGGAACCTTTTGTGGTAATGCAGCCAGCACCAGTGATCGCTCTCGTCAGAGAATTTTATGCAAACTGTGAGCAATCCACAGGGGTGGATTATGAACTCAAAGCTATTGTCAGAAAGAAAGAGGTGGTGTTGAATCCGAAAACAGTCCATGAAGTCTACGGGACACATCCGCCGCAGCCAGACACATTCATGGATCTGATCAATTCCGCAACAAAGGAACAGTTGGATGAGGCATTAAGTGTTGTGACAGTACCAGGTGCTCGATGGGTAGATGAGACTAAGGACAACCTGTCCGCACTAGCCAGCTTCCTCACAACTGAGGCTAACACTTGGATTCATTTTCTGAGGAACCGGATTAGCTCAACAACCCACAACACTTTGGTGGGGCAAGACAGAATCCTTATGGTGGCGGCCATTGTGAAAGGAGAACCTATTGACATAGCACCTTTCATCATCGAGTCAATTGTTAGCCAAGCTACAAAGAGAGCCGGACCACTGTTCTGTCCTTCGCTGATTTCTGAGCTATGAAAGCGTGCAGGAGTTCCTTTTCACTCCGACGAGCCAAGAAGCATTGCCAAAAGCTACTTCAACATCCCCTATCTAACAAAGAGGCATGCTCAAGCTCAAGCTCGTGCCCAGGGAGAGACACCTGCTGCAGAGGGTGATGTGATGAAAGCATTGCAGAAAGAGCTGTCCGCAATCAAAGCGAAGCAAGTGAAGCTGCTGAAAGGATTTAAGATGATGAAGAAGGTGGTGCTGAAAATCAAAGCGCACACCAGCCGGCTGATGAGAAGGAGGAGTCTTGGAAGGAAGATGAGAGCTGTTGGTGGTTCCGCATGAAGAACAGGGTCCCCTCTAAACTCTGCCTCTATTTTGCAAAAACAATTTAAGATTATGTTTACTTTTGTTATTTATGTTTTTAAGTATGGATGTTAGCTTTTGATTAGGAGTCAGAACTTTCATGCTTGTCCTATGTTAAAGCATGACTGTTCTTTTGGATTATTATAATAATATGTCTTAAGTCTAGTAGTCTATTCTCCTTTTTGCCCGATGATGTTTTATTTTGTTCATTCTCCCCTTTTGCATGTGTGGTTGTGATCAAGATTGCTTAAAGTCAATCCTCGTTTTCTTTTGATGTTTAACTTTATACATGGTGTCATGATCTGAAATTCAAAGTTGTGATTCCACACTGTTTTGAATAAACCTGATATGCTAGACATGAGCTTGAGCTTAGCTGGTACTACAACTTGATATCTAGATTGTGAAATGCCATCTACCCTTAGTTCAATCTTGGTCAACATGAATTAGGTGTGAGCACACTACTTAGAAATGATTAAGGCAATTACTTGTTCTTCGTGCCTTCAGAAGATTTCTTGGCTATGAAATGAATATCCCTTTGCACCTAGAACTTGAGCATGCGCCTTTTCTTTGTTTGAACCTACTTTATGTTTAGCCAGAATCCAAACACGTCCTAGTTTAGAGTGTTGCCCTGCCTTAGTTCTAGTTAAACATTGAGGACAATGTTTTATTCAAAGTTTGGGGGGGTATCACTTCCTCTAGAAGTGTTAGTTTTAAACCTTTTACTCTCTATATATAAAGAAAAAAAAAAAAAAAGAAGAGTATATATATATAAAAAAAAAAAGGAGAAAAGAGAAGAAGAGCAATGTTAGGCACTAATGAATATAAGTGCCCAGAATAAAGTGTGTATATATATATAAAAAAAAGAGAGGGTGTTGTGCGAAGATGAAATAAGTCCAATAATAGAACTAGAAGGGCAGCACCTCTAAACTTTAGTCAATTTTGTCCAAATTTTCTCACCTGGAACCTTGGCCTAACATTAGAAGCCTTAAAGCCCTTTTGATCTAGGGAGGATGCAAAGCCTAATAGTGGAGAACAAGAGAAGACGAATGGGTAGGAAAAGAGACATGGCATTGATGAGCATTGAGTCTTGTTCAAGTAGTTAAGGTTAAGCTCAGCTTAGTTTGGGTTATCTTGAAGTTGATTTGCTTTCTTTAGAAAAATCTGGATTGAAAGATTTGACAATTGTACATTGTTAAACTTTGTGAAGGATGGGGACTGAAATTGAGCAATCAAGAGAACCACCACTCATGTTTTCTTTTTAATTTTTGTTGAGGGCTTCATAAGAAGGAGATAAACTATTCTAGCTTATTACTTGCGAGTCTTGTTTAGTTCGTTTTGTTCTTGTTGCTTGAGGACAAGCAACATCTTAAGTTTGGGGGGGTGATAACTCTCATTTAGAGTTATCTTTTGATCCTTTTTACTGAACTTTAGATGTTGTTTTCGAATAAGATGCTTTGAAATCAAGGTCCTTTGTGCTTATTTATGTCCAGTTGCAAATTAGTTGTGGTGCTTTACATTTTGCAAATATTAATAAGTTTTTGCAAGTTTTGGACAAGTTTTGACCAGGTTTGGAATGCTGAAGCTCACCTGCCGCATGTTGCCTGGAGTTATGCTTTAGCATCAGATGCACATAGCCAAGAGAACTGAAGACTTTCTCTCTCCGGGACCACTTTTTGACAAGGATGAAACTTTTGCTGATCCTGTCTGCTGGAAGGATTGGTGGCAAAAAAGGGAGTTGATCTTTTGTCTGGGAAAAGTAGTGACTTCTCGACACGTGGAAGCATCCCATGAGGGGTGAGAAAACCGACAGCTGTGCAAGAAGAAGTGGAGATTATCAGATTGAAAGGAGCACGGGGGCGAAAAAGATAGATACACACGAATAGAAAGAGAGACAAGGAGGAAGAGAAAAATCCAGCTTGGATGAGAAGGCATTGAAGCAGCAGGGGATCATCGCATAGTTTGATTTAGCTTTCTTTTATTGTTGAGTTTAGATGATGAATGATCTTGTGGTTGTTACTCTTTCATTACCGAGCATGAACTAATTCCTTTTGCACTTGGGTTATGGATCAAAGTACCTTTTGTTTGAATATGTGTTAGAACCGAGTTTCGCATGTCTGAACTTATCTTTGATCTTGTTTTAAATCGTTTCTTGAACACGACAGTGGAAAGGAACCTATCACTTATGGAAACCGAAAGGAGAAATAAGCCGAGGAGATTTTAGATGATTGTGTTGATTTCATAGACATATGAAACGGTACAACTTGACTGAGCTTTGTTTCATTTTGCCATCATCCAACCACTATGAAAGTCATAGACATATGCATTCTAGCGAGAAGGTGTAGATCTAGTTGGGCGACAGTTCACTAGGCAGATTTAGAAAAAGTTCCAAGGTTCAGAATATTGCGAGACGTAAGCTCTAGCATATAGGATAGCTGAGGTGCTTTGTATTCCATAACCTGAGTGTGTTTCTCTCAACATTTGTGATATCCGATTGATTGTTTATGATCATTTTGTGGAGTGAAGAAGTATTATTGTTTTTAGCCCTTCTTGGAATTATAATCATTGCACATTTCATGCTTTATTAGGATCTAGATAAAAACCACCCTCTTTTATTGCAAACAATTCATAGTGCACGATTTAGAAACCCACTCCCTTGGGTACGATATCTGGTCTCATTAGACTGTATTACTTGTGATCTGTGTATACTTGCACATTAGTTCTGTAGTCACACTATAGCACATAACAGTCCACCCGGTTATAACTGAACACACTTCCACACTTTATTCTTATCCACGCTATCTCTGACATCGGGACTAACAAGTGGTATCAGAGCAGTTGGTATTCTTGACTAATTGTTTTAAGTCATTTTAGACAAGATCCATTTTCTTATGTGCGTGCAGTGAGCACATAACCTTTCCAACAAAAAAGAGCGCAAATGGAAATTAGCAAACTGTGGAGAGCAATTGAGCTGATGAATCAAAATAGGAAAGAAATGTCCAGAACTATGGAAGTCAGTTCCGAGGGATAAGTCAAGATTGCCACCATTGCACTTACTCAGATTGAGACATCATAGCAACACTCGGGCACAACCTTGACAACCAAAGAGTTAACTGACTGTCCTATGCATACTTTAGAGTAGGCATTTGATGATTCTAAGACGTGTCACTCCAACTCAGAAGATTTATCCCTAGAAACGTTTTCAAATGATTGTACATACATTCATACTTTACGACATATATCTCGAGAAAATGCATATTTGAAACACCAGGTCCAGACACTGACTAAGGAGATGAATAGTGTTCATTCTCTTGTTAGGGGTTTGGAAAAACTTAAAGTAGAAAACTTAGCCCTGAAATTAAATTTTTAGAAACTATCAGTTGAGTCTAACGTTTTGATTAAGGAAACCTTGAGCTAAAACAAAAATCTTTATCTAAAAACTCAAGAGATGTTTTGAGTGACGAAATTGTCCTTTGCATGAAAAATATACATGGACAACTCTTAATAAAGCTTATTCTCAACTTAAAGGAAGATTAATTAGAGATGCTTAATTTGATAACTCTCAGCAAAAACTAATGAATCAGTTAGTTAGACAAGCAGCTAACTTTCCTAGTTATTGGAATGATAGCTGGAGGCTTCCTAGTTGTGAGAAATTAAACTGGAGACAACCTAATTATGAGTGATTTAATTGTAGGTCTAATTCTACGCAATACCATGTTCATAAACTCAATAATGAGTACAATTGTCATGATGAAAAGGCTAAGAACAATGGTCGAGGATTTAATTCGAGGAAACTATGTGCAACTGTCCATACATATCTGGGATTAATTTCCCGAGGTTTTGACATGAAGTGACTTTCACAAATGTGCACTTTCCTAAGATTAAAATAAAGTTTGGATATGAGAAATCTGCCAAGAACAAAACTAAGTAAGTGTGGATCCCAAAAGGACTCATCACTAAGACTAACCATGAAGGATCGTCGGGACCTATAAACTGGAGAAATCAACTCCGCTAAATTTAATAATTGCTAGTCCTAAATGCTTTCATCCTTATCTAGTAGTAGAGTTTCAAGCCAATGCACGTTTAGCAGTGGATGGAAACTCGTTCACAACTACTGTAGGCAATGTCAAGATTAAAATATCTTCTTAATTTGTTGCCAAACATTTTAGACTTAATGAGAGTGGTGTGTGTATTGACACTTATCTAGAGAATAGTAAGAGTCCTGAGTTTAATCACTGGAAAATATGGAAGGGACCCAATGCAAAGAAGTTTCAAATGGGTACTCTGAATGGTCACTTGAAACCTTTACATGGAGTTTTGTTGGAAGTTGTAATCAATGATTTTCTTCAAGCTTGGCGGTTACTTTGAACTCAATTAGAAGAACATTATCAAATGATGATTCTCATAGTTTTGAATTCTGGAACATGTGAAGGAAAACAGAGTTTCGAGCTCAACGTTCCGTTCGGACACTCTAAACTACATACTAGAAGAACATGTTAAGGGAGAATCCCAATTTGACGATGATCAACTGAGATTGTAATCCACTTTCTCTTCTTTAAGTTTTTGTCATTATCATAAAGGGAATATTCTTAGGAATCATATTTAATTTTGATGAAATCTCTAAAACCTCAGTCAGTTAATCGTTTGTATAGAATTAACTTAGTTAGAATTGATCCTAGATTTGTAATCTCATAAGGACTAAGGAAGGTAATATTTTAGTCCCTGTCAGCCAAAGACATGAAGACTTGAATAACCAACCAAAGAAGCGATCAAGTTCAAACTGAGGTCCATAACTGATCAAGTCAATAATTATGAGAAGAACAAGAAGAAGAACCACAACTTTACCTGTAGTATCAATTGGCTCAGTTGTGAGGAATATGTTGTCCATAACTGACTCATTCAGTTATGAGAGTATCTCAGCTGATAAGCTAAAATGAAAGACCAATTGATAGTTCAGAGTAACTGACAGCTGAGATGAGACGAAGGATGTACAAATCAAAATAGAAGATTAATCGGTAGAATTCTCGACTGCAACTTAATTTTTTTATGACATAACTGAGTCTGAACCCACCCAATTATAACTAAACACACTTCCGCACTTTGTTCTTTTTCATGATATCTCTAATATCAAACCAACAAGTAGTATTTAAGCAGTTGGCCTTCTTAGTTGATAGTTTTGAGTCATTTTAAACCAGATAAAACTACTTTATCTTATATGTGTTGGTATCACACTATATAAGGGTGAGCAAGATTTCGAAAAACCACAAATAATATTGAGGTCACCTGCTTGGAGTGTAATAGTAAAAACACCTAGCTTACTCGTGACTAAGGGTTCATGTGTTCGAATTTCTCTGAAAATATTTGAATGTGTGAGTTTAAATAAATGCATTACTATTAAAAAATAATACATAAAATAAAAGTGAATTGAACAATTTTTAGTTTTTTTAGTTTGATTGTTGTTTTTTATTTAAAAAATTTTGTTTTTCAGTTCGGTTTAGATTTTTACTGAAAACTTGAATTATATACATATTTCATTTTTATTATATTATTTACTATATAACCCTAATTTTTATTTTAGGATATTGAGTTTGAATGGATGATGTTTTTATAATCAATTTATTTATATTTTATGTTTATATCTTCACTGAAAAGTTGCAAATTTTAAAAAAAATTTAAATTATTTATAACCATTGACTTTTAAAAATAGGTGAAAACCAAATAATTTCTCATGTTAGTTTATATTCCTTAAAATTTACCATTTAGAATTAAATTGAATAGAATCGAAAAATTGAATGCGCAACTCTAACTTTCGCCATAATCAATAATATCATGATCAAAACCACGTAATTACGCCATGAAAGCATCATCTAATTCGGAATCATGTGGCAATTTGTTGGCCCATATTTCTATGAAGATCAAACATCAACAGTGAATAGATTTTCTTGCAACCTTTTTTTGGATGGGAAAGTTGTTACCTCAAATCACATTATGTTTTTATGTCATGGAAACATTGGGCTAATGGCCAATGATTTGATGTATCATAATATTTGACTTAAATGCGACAATCATTTATTCATGTTCTTACTATGTTCCTATTTGAATCATATACAACACAATCTTATATTGTATTATAAATATTGATGTCATTTGGACCAACGTTGAGATTTTTTCAAACTAAAAAACTCAACTTTGCGTGTTTAAGCTAGTATTTTGGGTCAATAAATTTATGGATTATATTTTTCATTTTAATATTTTATAAGGTTTTTATGTTAAAAATCTTACTCTCCTTTTAATATTCTAACTATAAAAAATGTATGAGATATTTATTCTCTTTTATAAAAAAAACTCAAAACATATATCAATCTTTATATATTCATCAATTTAAATATTAAAAATATATTATTTTTTATTTTATAAATATTTTAATATATTTGACTTCATGATTAAATAATTTATATGAAGTTAATTATTGATTAAAAATTGTTTGAACAAAATAAAACCACATAACTTGAAACATATTTTAAAAAATATGATCTTAAGAATTGAAAGTATATTTTGGTAATACAATTATAATAAAAAAATTAATCGGGTCAATCGAACCTATATGATGGCTTTGGGCTCGGCCCTATCGGACCTCGAGCTAAATTTTTAAAGGTAAAAATATCGCAATCCTAACCTATTATTTAGCTTAATGGTTTATTCATACCAACCCATGAGTTTTAGGCTAAATAAAAATTCCTAATTCTTTATAAATTTCATAAGATGTCGTGGCTCGTAGATGTATACACACAATGAACATTTAGCAATGGTCCGCAAATCACATAGAAAAGGGCAATCTTAGGTTTAATTGTGTTCTTGGATTCGATCTCAATAAGCATGTTTATACTAAAAAAACTTGATTTTAGGTTTGATTGTTGTGGACCAACACATGCATGCTAGCTAATAGGGGATTTGATATTTGAAGTGAATAAAACAAATTAAAGTTGATGTGTTACATACCTTTATGAAATAAATATGTATGTCACAAGAATTTAAACAAAAGGCAATAAGTCGCCACCAACAAACATATATAGTAAAAGTGAAATTTAAAGCTGCCAATTTCATGCAATTTTGATGGTGTAGGGTATCCAAGGTCCATTGTCTAAATTGGTGAGGGACATTAATTATTTGTCATGAGATATACATATATAAATATAGTGTTAAAATTGGGTGCTAAAATATAGTTTTTGTGTTTAGATTGATCACAATGATTGAAATAAAAAATAAACATAATTTCTTTAAACATAAAATTATAATTTAATTAAATATTAATCTGAACCAATAGATGATGGCATAAATTCATTTCTATTCAATTTAAAATCATTTTTTAGCACATCTCTTTATCTATAGACAAAAAAATATATATATATAGGTGTAATCATATCACAAGTCTCCTTTAGATGGGAGAGGAGAAAGAATCTAGTCCTTTTATTTCATAAAATGTGTGGTCCAGATTTCATATTTATAATTATTTTATTAATTAATTATATATATTAAGGGCTTTTTAGTATTTTAGCATTTCATAATTAAATTCTTTTAAAATTATAATATTTTTCTTAACTTATTCCTATATTCTCTCTCACAATTATATCAAATTTATGAAATAAAATATACTACATTTTTCATAATGTGTATTATCTTATAAAGTCACAAGTGACCCCTTAGATGGGAGATGAGAATGAATCTGGGCCATCAAATCAGGAAATCAACGGATATGATGCTTTTCTATCCTTAAAATATTTCTTGCATTGACTAGGCAAAAATACTTGCATTAATGGGGTAAATTTGTCATTTTTCATACCCATTAA
>JAPKLW010001081.1:166129-214480 GCA_026898455.1 Plectranthus barbatus | reverse complement strand
CCATTCACTTCCTCTATCTACATGACCACCCGTTCACGCGAGCTCGGCGGCGCTAGCTCTCCGCCCTCAGACAATCCCTCATCGCTGTTGGAGACACTCGACTCCGACTTCGTAGTAATCCTCACTTCTCTGCTTTGCGCTCTCTTCTGAGTTATCGACCTCGTCACCATCGCACGTTGCGCCTGGATCCGCCGCCAAGAGAGAGTAGATGTCAATTTGATGGAGATGGGAGAATCCTTTCCAGTGACGATTGCGACATCGACATGGGATGGACGGGCGGTGCGGTCGATGGTGGCGGCGATAGTAACGTGCAGGAAGGCTGGAGAATCAACGAAGAGGGAAGAAGATTAAGATAAAAATAATTTAGAGTAGACGTCGTCTGCAAAAGATGTAAAACAAATATTTCAAAATAAATTTCATATTTAATTATGGACATAAATCATGGATGAAAGATTTAAGGAAACGGTTATAGAAAAAATCTATTATTTATTTATTAATTACCAATACACCCTTGTTGTGATTATATAATAATACAATAAATTTCAAATATAAATTATACCATAGAATCAGGACCGTTAGGTCTGTAAAAATAATGGCTCAGATCTATTCTCATCTTCCATCTAAGAACCACTTGTTTACACCCCTCTCTCTCTCTCTATATATATATATATATATGTGTCTGTGAGATCATATGTTATCCATCTTCCAAATATTATATAAGACCCAAATCTCAATTATTTATTCTTTTATCTTGTGGTTCTCATATTTTTATCAAAGTATAAATTATAAATTTATATTTTCTTATTTTTTATTCATTTAGGGTTACCCCAGAAATCTTGGATATCTAGCATGATAATCTTGACTTACCCACTCTTTTAGGGTTTGCCTGCCTCTAAATCTTACTTACCACATTAAATTATCATCACCTAAATTTATTTTATGCCATTCTTTTGTTTTTTTATGGCCCTTTTCCAACTCAACATCATAAACGGATCACAATTGATTGACTTTTGTTTGTTTTTTCCTTTTTTTTTACACCTTTTTCTCTCACCTTGCAGATTCTTATAACTTCGTCCCTTTTGTCAAATGATGTATGCTTTTACAATGAGTCTTTAATTAAGAGGGTCCACTTCTTGGGTAACAATTTGGGGAATTAATCATTTTAATTTTATTTGTGAGGCGATGATAAGTGAAAATCAAGAATCCTCAAACCAACTTCCGATAATGACACTAGCTACTTCATGGTTTGCTGGATAAGGGAATTTGAAGCGTTTTTTTAGAGTCTTGCTACTTCATTTATTCCTTTTCTTTATTTATGATAGAGTATGTGAAATCAAAATCATAGAATTTATCAGGGTTGATGACAACGACTTTAACTACTATGTAATCTGACTGTAATTCTATAAAATTGGTGCATCATCGTTAAACTGAGACAATCATTATAATCTTTTATAGTATACATATATCTAAATCTTGTTTATCAAATATTTTTTTCTTAATTTTGATTCCTTAGCATTCTATATTTTAAAATAAGTATTGTTTGAATTAGTGAGGGATCGTCTAACACCCAAACTTTGGAGAGAGAGGCAAAGTTGGTTCCACATACACAAAGTTAGCCAGCACACACATATCATATAGTTGATAATTCTGTCGCCTTTCAACACCACACGCCTCATCATAATCCTTGAGTATAAGTCAACGGCATCCAAGAAAAATAAAAGAATCTTTTTTAGGGTTTTCAGCTTTTGCCTCTTTTCATCTTTAAATTCGATTAAAAAAAGGAAAGTGTTAGTGATCTTGATTCTTCTTGCTATGTGGCATATAGCCTTAGCCTTTTTTTTAACTATTAAAAGGAAAAAAAAAATCTTTCACTGAATTATATATGTACGTTTTGAACATTACGATAAAAAATATTTATATATTTTCAACTTTAAATGCATATGTGGAACTTATATATATATAGAGGAGGGATCATGTAAAAAAATTCCACGGTGAGAAAAAAGAATGAATCATGTCCATCAGATCTAAAAAAATCAATGGTTGATATTTAATCAAGCAACAATTAAAACGCAATCAAGCAACAAGATAATCAAGCAACAACTAACTCACAATCAAGCAACATTGTAATCAAGCAATGACCTGAATACAATCAAACAATCTCATGAATACGATAAAGCATCTTTCTCATTTTCTCACGTTAAGATTTTTCTCACTGGATCTGCTCTATATATATATATAGGAGGGATCATGTAAAAAAAATTCCCCTATGAGAAAAAAGAATGAATCGTGTCCATTAGATCTAAAAAAATCAATGGTTGATATTGAATCAAACAACAACTAAAATGCAATCAAGCAACAACTAAAGCACAATCAAGCAACAACCTGAATACAATCAAGCAATGTCGTAAATGCAATCAAGCATCTTTCTCACTTTCTCACGTTAAGAATTACAGTATCATATACACTACAATGATCAATTACACACACAACAATGAAATATCATAATGAACTATCATATAAACTACAATGATCAATTAAACACACAACAATGAAAAGTTCATAGTTCATTCACATCATTTAGTTCGGATTTGAACACAATTATATATATATATATATATATTATTTAGTAATCACAAGTGAATGGAGATGTTAAAGGTTGTGGGAGCTTTAATCGAATTCTACTAAATTAGTTTCAATGACAGAATTGTCTCTATAGATTCCATATAAGAATTTACGATCGAAATAAATTCTTGATCCTTTGTGAAATCAATAGATCTCACCGACCTCCATTTACTTTTGCCCCTCGATAAAATGACATTACTTTGAAGGGAGTATATATAATTTAGATGAACCCCTATTAATTTCCTAGATATCATATGTAATGGATAAAATACAGTTCCATTTTTTGGAATTAATTAGTTGGTAATCATAAAAATTTGTCAAGTTACTAATAGTATTTCATGTTTAGATGTACTAGAACATTCACAATTTTAAAATGATATGCTTGTTTAAATTAACAAGGGCAAAGATAATTACAAGTCCAATCAATGCTTTCACAAATGGATGCATAAATAAACATCAATAATTTAGACGCCATCCAACCAAACAAAAAAAAAAAAAAACAAATTAATGGCTTCAATGTAAAATCATGATTGTTGGGGTCATATGGTAAATTCAAAAGAGTTCCTACAAGATTTCATTTTCTTTTTTTCTTTTTCCCATTTGTCTTCATTATTACTTCTTCCGACTTGTCTCTTTATCTCTCTTACGAAAATACTATGCCAAATGTTCGACATGAGTTTTAGTTACATTATAGGCATCTATAATAGGGTTTAATCTAATACATTTTGTTTAAAAAATGATAATTGGATGGAAGTCGGGTTTGAAATTTTAATACATTTTATTAAAAAAAAATCAATTAACTATAGTTGGATGGAATTATGCTTTGACTAGCGAATCACACTCAGATCGATTCTCATATGAAATTTGGGTGCGGATTGTTATTAAAAAAAAAAAAAACTACTCTAAATTTAATTTTAAAAACTATATTGAAGATAGGGAGTGGATGATATCGTTTCATGTTCAATATGAAAGACTTCACACTCTTCATCCTATACACTATATTCATTCAGTATTTCAGATTAAGACTTCAACATAACTTTCATTTTTCTATTATGTGTTATGCTTGAAAAAATATGTTTTTATCTCAATTATTAAAATAATCAATATAAAAACTCATATTCATTGCTATAGAAATTGAAAGCATAGTGGTTAGATAGATTTTGCTCTCTAATTCATAAAATGGATATATTTTTGAATGAATATAAATAAAAGTATTAAGATAGAGATTCAGGTTAATAATATTTCATAAAAATATATATTATACGCGAATCTGAAATTATTAACCTTAATGTTTAGTAATAAGTAATAACCTCACACTTGGTAAATAAAAGCAATATCTTTAGAGTAAAAAACAACCCAATATATAATTTTTTTTTTCTGGATTCATACTTAAAAGAACAATGTTCCTTTTTCTTTTTTATAATTGTTTTACAAGATCCTATTATGAGTTTTGTATTTCTAAAAATGCAAAATTTATTTTTATTCCCTCAACTCTTTCAGCCCACCCCCAGGTGCTACACTCCTAGGGTTCTAAAGCAAATTGTAAGCTCTGCTCCCATGGCTCAAGCTTAAAAAGTTTCTTAACCAGGAGACTCATAGAGTTAAGAGAGATATTACTTTTTAGTTGTTGAAGAGTCTGAATCAGCAGGATTTCTGGCACTTAAGGAACCGGCGGTGGGCTTCTTCACATTCTTGAGTGATTCCATCGTCATCTTCATGAAGTTATTCACGACAGCTTCTCTTTCCTGTCTTCTAATTCTCTCCTTTTCTTCAATTCTTCTCTGTTCTTCTCTCACCTCCTCTTCGCGTTGTCTCCTTAAATCCTCTTCCAGTTGTCTTCGAGCTTCTAAGACTGTATTTATCAATGACCTTTTGTGGTCTGGTCTCCTCCACATCAGTTATCACATCACATGAAAGAGAAAAAAAAAAGTAAAAATATTCAAAGCAAATTTCCAAGGGTCGACCATAGACCACTTGCAATCTTCGAGGTCTGTGGGGCCCATATAATTATCTTTTACTTTTTTAATTGATGAACTAATACAATCATAACTAGGGCTGGCAATTTCTGACACGACGCGATAACACGACACGAACACGCACGATAAAAGCGAGCACGAACACGACACGAACCTGTTAAGCTCAAACACGAACACGACACGAACCCGTTAAGCTCAAATACGATAATGACACGACACGAAAACGACCCGACACGATAAAAATTAACCTTACTAAAATTGTCAGTTTAACACTTGGGACAAAAAAAATTTAATACGACACGATAACACGACACGAACACGCACGATAACGATGAGCACGAACACGACACGAACCTTTTAAGCTCAGACACGAACCCAACACGAACCCGTTAAGCTCAAACACGATAATGACACGATAAGACACGACACGATAACGACCCAACACGCACGAATTGCCAGCCCTAATCATAACACTTGTCACAATTTCATTGCTCTATTAATATTGTATAAATACAATAATAAAATTGTCATATTTTTTATATTATAATGTAAAAATAAATAATAAATATATCAAAATTCATAATTTTTTATTCTCTAAAAATAGAGCTAAATTTTGATATATATATATATATATATATATTAAAAAATAATTAAAATATATACATACATGCTAAATTATATTCAATTAATCTCTTCAATTTATTTTTTATTGCATAACCTCTATAATTTATGTATTGTAATTTTAGATGTTTGATATTCTAATCATTCGTAAAATTTAATTTTTTATGAAATATAATTTTAGATTTTCGAAATTGTTATAATTGTATTTCATTCAAGTTTTTGTACTTATATATATATATATATATAATAATTAACTAATAATCATATGCGGCAAAAATAATTATATATAAGTAATATAGAAGAGACTCGAGACTGGTGGGAGTAAGAAACAGGACAAAGAGGGGATTTAGTATATTTATCACATTATTACAAAGTAGAAGTAATTAATTCTTCAATTAAATAGAGATTAATTTATATATATATATATATATATATATATATATAAATTAGTTTCATTTTTAATATTTTTTAGTAATTTAATTTGTAATTTTCCAACAATATTTAGTTAAATTATATTTTTTATAAACTCGATTAAAAATAGTACTTTATTAAAAAATAAAATTAAATAAAAAATTATATTTAATGGTGTGGTTGTTGATAAACTTTAAAAAAACTATTGTGGTTGGGTTGGGTGATGTGGAAGAAAGAGAAACTAATTAAATATTGAAATGGTTGGATGGTTGGGGTGGTTGCCTGATTGCTGATAAACATAGTCTAAGCGACAAAATCTATCTTCTTGCTCCTTTCTTCTTTCTGCTTCTTTTGCTAACCTCTTTTGTTCCCCCTCTTTGATCGCGACAAAAATCCCGGTGGAGAAGGTCTCGAAGTTGTATTGTTGAGTAGCAAGCATTTCGTCTTTTGCTTCAGATATCTGGTTGATAACCTCAATGCGCGCAATCGGTACCAGATGCTCTCCTATGCTTCGTCCTACCATTGTATGAATGAATTGCTGGAGGTTCCTCTGATAAGTGCTAGAGCTCAAGGGCTCAATTGCCATGATTTGGAGTTCCTCAGATAGCACTATTTGATTATCGACGGTAGGCATGGAGACAGCGGTAGCCAATCCTTGAAAGGAAGTGGATGGTTGGTCAACGTGAGTTGATGCGATAGGTGCATTCTCCCTTCTTTCTTCTTCTTCAGCAGTAACAGGAGAGGGCGGCCTAACGCTTTGCATCCTGGAAGACTTGTTGGCTAGTTGAGCAAGGAATTTTTCCTTGAGTTCAAACATCTTCTTCCTATCTTCTTCTCTCTTTGTGCGGCTTGTTCTTTGGCTAATTTCTTTTTCAATTCCTCAGCTGCGGTCATTTATCTTCTAGTGGCAGGAGATTTAAAATGCTGAGTGAATGTTGGAGAGTCTTCAGTAGCATATTCGGATGGTGGCAGTGTGCGATCTCCAGTGGCTGCTCTGTGAGCCTTGATCTTCTGCAGTCTTGCAGCAACCTGCTTCTCCGTATACTGTCGTTTGGATGTCTGATCTATCCAATTGTCAGCCCATTCTTCTTCATTCCTCCAGTAGTTGCGACCCATCCTGGCCATCATAATTGCGCGGTCCTCATAGAGTAGTTCATGAGTGGCATAATCGAAGAATCGCCATCTCTGGAACTCTGTTCTCAACTATTCTCGATTGGAAGACTCGCCTAGTAATTTAGCAGGATATGAATTCTCGACTTCGGCGGCAGCTTGAGTTTCTATAAAGATGCAAATATCTTTCGCCCAGGAGATGAGATCATCATTCTTCTCATCTCGCACCGTGACAGGAGGACACCACTTCACAATCCTCATTGCTTTGTAGTTTCTGTTGGGTAGTCCTTCCATGGGCACTCTTAAAGTTTCTTCTCTGAAAATAGATTCTCCATCGGTGACAGCTCCTGCATCCTCCTCATCGTTAGAACTAGGAGTATCGCTGAACGATATACATGATACTTTTGGAGAGCTGGGAATTGGAATGCGTCATTGCCAGATGGATTCAATGGTTCTTTCGAGCACATTTGTGGTGTCTGCATCTGTATTCCATCCTGAAACTGTTGATGGATCTATTCCCAAAATGCGTAGATATTGTGCGTTCCGTGCTTGCACGAGGGCTTCAACATTCTTAGTGGTAATTGTTTCCTCTTGTGGTGTCGTTTCTTCAGCAGTGGGTGCACTAGCATCTGCTGCTTCGGTTGCTATAGTGATTTGTTGAACGCCTTCTGGTATGATTACCTCTAGTTGCTGTGAACCCTTCTCTTATTTATTGTCCTTTAGGTCAGCATTCTCTTTTTCTGTAACTTTATCTCTTGAATCAGTAGTCAGGATCTGGACTGACTCTGTCACTAGATCGGCTTCTGCCATAATTGTAACAACTCGGCTTTCTCCTTGCTCAGCCAGTTGTTCCTTCTCATTTTCTTTTTCAACAATAGAACTGTTTCCACCTTCCACAATAGTCTGTATCAAACTTCTTTCAGAATTATCTTCAGCACTTACGCTTCCCCCTTGATTGGTGGCGGGTTGAATTTTCATTATGTCAGAAATCTTTTCTACCTGCGCAGAAGTTTGCAATCTTCTTGATTCCTTTACGGCTTCTTTCAACTATCTTTTCTCAAGATCAGCTGATTCAACATCAGGATTTTCAAACCTTTCATCAGTGAACGTTACCTTGCCTTTCCCTTTCGTGGCTTGTGCCTTCTCAACGTCTCTTCGAGTAATACGACCGATTTGTTCTCCATCTTGAATCTTGGTATTTCGCTCTGCGTAGCTTGCCATGACTTCTTCATAGCGAGAGTCCCTCTCATCAAGAGTCATCTGCAATCTGAACTTGGCATAGTCTCTCTGTTCGCGTGACCTCTGGAGCGCTTTTTGTTGTCGCCTCTTCTTCCGTGATTCCTCCTGACCGGAAAATTGAAGCCTTTGTTTAACAGTAGTATCAGTGTTTTCTGTCGCAGTCTCCTCGATGACATCTAGAATTGGTAGAGAAGTATCTACCTCTGGCACTGTGATTTTGATGGTTGTTCCTTAATATCTATCTTGCTTGCCCCTCTTCTTGGCTTGTTCCTCATCGCCTGCTGGCTTCCTCCTCCTCTGCTAAGGGCTTCTTTGTGAACGCCTCTTCTTCACAATGGGTGGCTTAGGGGATTGACCAGTTTCCTGTGATGGGATGTCGACCAAATTTTCAAGTTCAGTAAATAGGGCATCCTGTTCTGCTTTTTGCCTTTCTTCTTCAACTTCTTCGGCGGTAAGTGGAACAGCAGTAGGCATGCCAACATGTCCCTTGTAGGGATCCTCTTCATCAAAGCATGGCTCGTCAGGGTTGACATTGCTCTTTCCCTTTGGTATCAGGGGCTCCTTGTAGTTCTTCAGCAGTTGTTGTTTCCAGGTTGGCGGTATGTAGTCAGAGTATCAAATCCTCACCGCGGTAGCGTCTTCCTTCTGGTATGATTCCTTCCAGAAAGTGGCTTATCTTCAATCCAAAGCCCACCTCTTGGGTGAATGTGTGATCCTTCTTCACATTCCTGTTCTTGTAGACATGCGCTAGCCATTTGGTGTAGATGAACTTTGCCCAATTTCCACGGATTTGATCCTCAATCGCCATCATGACAGCAAACTTCTTAGCACTCAGTTCAGAGAGTGAACCAACTTCGCCTACTAACATCCTTATGATAACCTGTGCTAGGCTCTTCATTGGCTCTGCCAGTGACTTCAGTGGTGCTGGCATCTTCCATGGCTCTTTGAAGGTTTCCGTCTTCCATCTTAGCCATCTCCTGTGCATTTCGGCTTCATCATTGACTTTGTAGTTGGCTACATCTTCACCGTCGTTTCGGAGTCCATACTTCTTTTCCAAAACTTCTGGGCTTACCACAATCTTGATACCCAAAACACTTGTGGTGAAGAACTTTTCATCTTTATCAACTACTGCACGAGCAAAGAATTCTGTGACTATGTGCGGACAAAACTTCTTGGGTTCCGCAAATAGATATCTCAATAGGTTTTCGCGGTTGAGTTTACCTATGAGAATTTCACACCAGTGCTTCCTGAATATCGGTTCGTAGAGTTTTCCCTTCTTGACTTGAGCAGCCCTCTTTTGCTCGTTGGTGAGTTCACCAGGCTCCTTACCATGACTTATAGCAACTAGGCGGTAGTAGGAAATTGAATCATCAATATCCTTCATTTTGTAGATACCTGTGAACGTTGGTTGGAACTGTTCAGGCTCTCAATGATGGGTTTTGTATACTGAAAGCATTTATTATAATGAGTATACAACGGTTTATTTCTCCTATCCGTTAACAATCTTACATGTATGAACAATGGTATCCTCTTGTCTCACCGATAGGGACGATCATACGGCGTGTTGTAGATCACAGAAGACAGTATGATCACTTGACCTAGTGAGACATAAATCTGATCACAGTCGAGACAACGTATGAGGATACGTCTGTCCGGATGGCTGCGACATTGTCAGAATAAGTAGTCTGTCTTGGTTACTTGACATGCTGGTACGCAGAGGTGGCATATTGATGGACCGCAGTGAGATGTATTCGTCTGTCTGACATCAGCGAATACAAGATCTCGTTATATTGATTGAGTCCAAACCCTAACGAAGGTTCAGGGGTTTGCACGGGTTGACTGTTGCTTTGACTTTCCATGGTGGAGAGCCTAAGTAACGTGCTCGTATATCCGCATCTTGGGTAACACCAGTTCGTGTAGTACCGCCTGAGACTGGGTTTAGGTAACCATATCCGAGTAAAAGGATGGGGACATTCCCTGAGGAGCTCAATAACATTCATCGTGCCAAAGTCCTGCAGGCTGATTAATTTCAGGCACGAGTGATAAGGTTTGAGTGGTACTACTCAGGAATTATAAGATATTAATTAATTGTAGTTAGAGCTTGTCAGAGGCTCTGATTAATTAATGGATGTCTGGTAACCTTAAATATGGGGATTCTCAATTAATGCAGCTCATTCTCATAACGTGGTAATAAAGGAGTAGGTCAGTATTAATTCTGTGGTGAAAGAGAATTAATCTTAATTAATTAATTATGTCCTGGGTTGTGGACATGGAAATTAATTAATTTATAGGCCCACTTTATTATTTGCATTAGGTCCCAGGACTGGCCCAAATTAAATATGCTGAATTGAGCCCAAAAAAGGCCCATTAGGGTTTACAACCCTAGGTCTATAAATAGACACCTCTCTCACATAAGTTGAAACACAGTTGAAACATACTAAACCTAGAGAGAGAGAGAGGCGCCGTTTTTGGTGAAGAAAGGAGGAGAATTTCGATTCTGGTCCTGCTCAGAATACAGATCTACGGAGTCCTCACTAGTAGTAGATCTGAACAGTATTGGGACACAACCCTGAAGATCTGATCTGGAGAACAAGATTTTCTTCTCTTCTTCTTTCTTATTTTTGAATTTATCAAGAAATTAGATTGCTAATTTCTACTTCCGCAGATAAAATCGAATTGCGTGGTTGAATTGAAGTTTGGAATTCAAACGCAAAAGATCGGTACAGACTCGATGGAATAATGGTAATCCCTCAATCCACAATACTGGTTATTAAATTCATAGGAGCATGCTAGGGTATTGTGAATTTGAATTATGTGCAATATCCATAAATCGATCCGGTTCAGTTTGGTTTTGGTGATTCGGTTCACGGAAAAACCCTACAATTGGTATCAGAGCCAGGTTTCTGATTTATGGCTATGTTGTTCATAATTGAATTCAATATGCATGTATGGATTTATTGTTTATTGTGGATGGTTTTTGTTCCTCGTGGCACCCCGTTAATTCAGCCCGCGGTGGTTTATCAGTGTAGGGCTGAATTGTTTTGTAAAATCACGAGAAAATTCGTGATTAGTGTAGATTAGAAAAAATTATAATAGAATAGTTTTTCTGTAATTTTTCAAATTTAATTTTGGACGGGTCGAGGACGAAGAACGAAGACAAAGCCGACGGAGGGCCGACGACAGACGACGGCGCGCGGCCGGGGCGTGCGGCGCGTGCATGGCGTGCGGGCAGCACCCACGACACGCGGTCTGCACGCGCGCGTGGCAGCGCGGGCGTGGCGAGGGTGCGCTCGCGGGCGCGGAACGGTAGCAGCGCGCGGGGCGCGCGCGCGCGCATGCGCGCAGCGGCGCTGGGCGCGGCGGCTGGCCGGCGGCGGTGGCTGTGGCTGTCGTCGGTTGCTGCTGTCCCGTCGCGGTGGCTCGTGTTTTTGGTGGTTTTGCAATCCTGTGTAAACCCTAGGGTTTGCATTTGGGTTAGGGCAAATCATCAGATCACAAAGGCCTAAATCCCAGAAGATTTGGTGTATCCAGATTTGAAGGCCCTTGAAGATTTGGAAGATTTGAAAAAGATTTGGATTTATCCAAATTAATTTCAAAATTCAAACCTAGTTTGTGCAAGTTTGGGAACCTTCTGAGCTCTTCCTTGGTCGCAAACCTAGTTTGTGCAAGTTTAGAGTATGGGGCTGTCCGGCACACGTACTGTTGAAGGAACCTGATAAATTAGAAAGCAAGTCAAAAGTAATGCTGTTCATAGGGTATCCCAGGCAAACGAAAGGTGGTTACTTTTACTGTCCTGAGAGTCAAAGGGTCGTTGTTAGCACCAACGCTAGATTCTTGGAGGACGAGTATGTGAGTAATCACAGGTCAAGGAGTGATATCGTTCTTCAAGAAATTTAGAACGAGAATGCAATTCCAAGGGAAAGGGAACGTGTAGATGTGGGTGCACCTGTGAGAGGCACAACACCACAGACACGTTCTTCAGTGCAAGGTGCAGGACCACAAGTCACTGCACCTACTACTGACACGACACCGATGCCTCGTCGTAGTGGGAGAGTTATTTTCCAGCCTGAAAGGTACATGTTCGTGGGTGAGTCTTCGGACTTGAGCCTGGAAGACGAACATGAGGACTCTGACCCACTGACTTACGAAGAGGCAGTGCAGGACAAGGATGTTGCGAAATGGCGAGTCGCCATGGATTCTGAAATTGAATCCATAACTGCTATGGATGTATACCAGAAAACTTATTTGCCGGATGACTTTAGGGCCATAGGGTGCAAATGGGTATACAAGAGAAAGAAAGGGGCAGATGGAAAGATCACTGCTTTTAAAGCCAGGCTGGTGGCAAAGGGTTATAGTAAAAAAGAGGGCATTGACTATGATGAAACCTTTTCACCCATAGCCATGCTCAAATCCATCCGGATACTCCTTGCCATAGCTGCGCATATGGACCTCGAGATCTGGCAGATGGATGTCAAAACCGCTTTTCTAAATGGTTACCTTGAAGAAGGTAGAGACATCTATATGCAGCAACCCGAGGGTTACATAAGCAAGGGCGAAGAACATCTTGTCTGGAAGCTTAGGAAGTCCTTGTATGGACTTAAGCAAGCTTCAAGGTCGTGGAACTTACGTTTCAACGATGTGATTAAATCCTATGGATTTGCACAGTTGGAAAACGAAAGTTGTGTTTACCGACTTTGTGTCAGTGGGAGCGTGGTCTTCCTTGCACTTTACGTTGATGACATACTCCTATTTGGAAACAACGAGGGAGTGATGTCCGAAATCAAAGTTTGGTTGTCCGAACAGTTCCAAATGAAGGATCTGGGAGAAGCTGGCTACATTCTTGGTATTAAGGTCTTACGAGATCGTAAGAGAAGAATGTTGAGCTTATCCCAGGCATCCTATGTGGATACTGTGATAGCCCGGTTCAACATGCAACTCGCCAAGAAAGGCTTGCTACCTTTCAGACATGGCGTTCGTCTTTCTAGTGGGCAGTGCCCTCAGACACAGCGGGAGAAAGACGAGATGAGTCTTGTACCATATGCTTCGGCTGTGGTTAGTCTCATGTATGCGATGTTGTGTACCAGGCCAGATATCTGTTATGCCGTTGGCATGGTAGCAAGATATCAGTCTAACCCTGGACAGGCGCACTGGACTGCTGTAAAGCACATCCTCAAGTATTTGAAAAGAACTAGGAATTTCTGCCTAGTTTATCAAAGTGAGGATTTGTGCCCTGTGGGTTATACAGACTCGAATTTCCAGGGGGACCAGGATGAGAAGAAATCGACCTCAGGATATGTGTTTACCCTATGAGGTGGAGCTGTATCTTGGAGGAGCTCAAAGCAGAAATGCATTGCTGACTCCACCATGGAGGCGGAATATGTCGCCGCCTCCGACGCCTCGAAAGAGGGGGTGTGGCTCCGGAACTACCTTTTAGAGTTGGGCGTGATCTCGAGTTTGCTGAGGAGCATCACAATTTATTGTGACAACTCTGGTGCAGTGGCAAACTCAAAGGAACCGCTGTCTCACAGGGCAAGCAAACACATAGAGAGAAAGTACCATATCATACGAGAAATCGTATCGAGGGGCGATGTGCTGATTAAGAAGATTGACACTGCTGACAATCTTGCTGATCCGTTTACAAAGAGCTTGCCGCAGAAAGTTTACGAAAGACATATTCGTAAGCTGGGTCTGAGGTGGATGCCGACCACTGATAGTGGTTAAAAAGACAACAGACTAGATAGACGGACTGTATACTCTGTAATAGTTTAATTATGCTTTGAGAATAAGTGGGAGATTGATGGGTTTTGTATACTGAAAGCATTTATTATAATGAGCATACAACGGTTTATTTCTCCTATCTGTTAACAATTTTACATGTATGAACAATGGTATCCTCTTGTCTCACCGATAGGGACGATCATACGGCGTGTTGTAGATCACAGAAGACAGTATGATCACTTGACCTAGTGAGACATAAATCTGATCACAGTCGAGACAACGTATGAAGATTCGTCTGTCTAGATGGCTGCGGCATTGTCAGAATAAGTAGTCTGTCTTGGTTACTTGACATGCTGGTACGCAGAGGTGGCGTATTGATGGACCGCAGTGAGATGTATTCGTCTGTCTGACATCAGCGAATACAAGATCTCGTTATATTGATTGAGTTCAAACCCTAACGAAGGTTCAGGGGTTTGCACGGGTTGACTGTTGCTTTGACTTTCCATGGTGGAGAGCCTAAGTAACGTGCTCGTATATCCGCATCTTGGGTAACAACAGTTCGTGTAGTACCGCCTGAGACTGGGTTTAGGTAACCATATCCGAGTAATAGGATGGGGACATTTCATGAGGAGCTCAATAACATTCATCGTGCCAAAGTCCTGCAGGCTGATTAATTTCAGGCACGAGTGATAAGGTTTGAGTGGTACTACTCACGAATTATAAGATATTAATTAATTGTAGTTAGAGCTTGTCAGAGGCTCCGATTAATTAATGGATGTCCGGTAACCTTAAATTGGGGGATTCTCAATTAATGCAGCCCGTTCTCATAACGTGGTAATAAAGGGGTAGGCCAGTATTAATTCTGTGGTGAAAAAGAATTAATATTAATTAATTAATTATGTCCTGGGTTGTGGAAATGGAAATTAATTAATTTATAGGCCCACTTTATTATTTGCATTAGGTCCCAGGACTGGCCCAAATTAAATATGCTGAATTGAGCCTAAAAAGGCCCATTAGGGTTTACAACCCTAGGTTTATAAATAGACAGCTCTCTCTCATAAGTTGAAACACAGTTGAAACATACTAAACCTAGAGAGAGAGAGAGGTGCCATTTTTGGAGAAGAAAGGAGGAGAATTTCGATTCTAGTCCTGCTCAGAATACAGATCTACGGAGTCCTCACCAGTAGTAGATCTGAACAGCATTGGGACACAACCCTGAAGATCTGATCTGGAGAACAAGATTTTCTTCTCTTCTTCTTTCTTATTTTCGAATTTATCTAGAAATTAGATTGCTAATTTCTACTTCCGCAGATAAAATCGAATTGCGTGGTTGAATTGAAGTTTAGAATTAAAACGCAAAAGATCGGTACAGACTCGACGGAATAACGGTAATCCCTCAATCCACAGTACTGATTATTAAATTCATAGGAGCATGCTAGGGTTTTGTGAATTTGAATTATGTGCAATATCCATAAATCGATCCGGTTCAGTTTGGTTTTGGTGATTCGGTTCACAGAAAAACCCTACACTCAAGGCATGTTTGGTCGTTCGGATGATTCTGCAGGAGGACTGGTGCGGTTGGAAGATTCCGCCATTGATGTTTCTTTGGAAAACTTCGAAAGGTTTAGTGTAGAAGAAATTTCAAAATAAGAAGTTATAGGAGTATTAGGGTTTAGAATTCCCAAACCAAACTTACTTTATATGATCCTTAATAACCGGCTTTACTATGAGCGGTTGGATCTCTCCTTCTGATATGGATGAATCGACGGTTAAGCAGTTGGTGACAGTTCGCCTTACTTCCTAAAAGTTGGAAACTTGTGCGTGGCTGACGTGTCTTCTGAGTATTCATCGCCGCCCTGAGCTAGAGTTGCTTTGTAATGAAAGCAAACTTTGCAGCTTCTTCATGATTAGATAATCTCGCCTTTCGAGATAAATTTGAAATGATTATCTCCTCCCTGTTTGCTGGTCAACAACAAAGATGCTTTTGTTGAGGGTAGCGTATTTGGCAATACGAAAGGCCTATGCCGAGAGCTTGGACTCAGCATACTATTATCTAAAATACCCCTTTATTTAGAATGCAGTAGATCACATAGTTTGTTGAGAACTTGGACTCAACAATCACTTCTTGATTTTATCATGATCTGTACATTCCTTGGACTTTGTTTGCTGAGAGCTTGGACTCAACATTTCCTTTAAAGGTCTTTTATTCAGTAGACGCTTATAATCTGCTGAGAGCTTGGACTCAGCGATTACTCCAGCTTTATCCTTAGTTATCTATAGATATCTGCTGAGAGTTTGTGCTCAGCATTATTCGGGGTTCCACAAAGACCTTGGACTCAGTAGACAGAACATACTCTTTTAATATTTTGATCCTTAGGAGCAAAGAGTCTCTTTATTGAGAGCTTGGACTCAGTAAACATTTTTCGGTTTTGCTACTATTGCCGAATAGCAAGCAATATCAAACAGCTGAGAGCTTGGACTCAACATTCACCAGGTATCTACTGAAAGCTTGGATTCAACAGTTCTTCTAGACTCTTTAGATTCAATGAATCCTTTGAATTCAAGAGTCTTTTACTGAGAGCTCATACTCAGTAGGTGTCAGAAATCTTGCTACTATTGCCGAATAGCAAGCAATATCAAACAACTGAGAGCTTGGACTCAACATTCACCAGGTATCTACTGAAAACTTGGATTCAACAGTTCTTCTAGAATCTTTAGATTCAATGAATCCTTTGAATTCAAGAGTCTTTTACTGAGAGCTCATACTCAGTAGGTGTCGGAAATCTGCTGAGAGCTTGGACTCAGCAGTCAGCAGAGAATGTTTTTATTGAATTGATTCTCCATTTCAGCTATCAAGCACTTTGCTTCCGACTGGATTGTGGAGACCTTTAAAAAATTCCTATCTTCTGATTTTCCTTTATATTTTCAATCTTTTCATGGAAATCATCTGATTTTTGATAGAATTCTTTATACACGAGGAGTGTAATGATCTAACATTTTGACTTAGGCAGTTATATTGTTTGAGACAACAGAGTATTGTCATCAAAACAAGCATTTTATTGATATCATTGTTTTATAAGAGTTACACTTCGCAAAGTATAATACTACAATTCTATAATGATCAATTTGTCTTTAGACTACTCGAAATAATGCCTTTGCTAGATCTGCTCCTTTTTGGTCTTTCCCCGAGCTCATTGCAGCAAGTCACCCCACTTACACAACAATATCTTTTGGGCTGAGAGATGTCTTGTGTGTAGACATCTCTTGAATATATCAGCCTGCGGACAATCGAGTTGCTTTTGCATAGGAAGTCTGACGCTAGCAGATCTCACCATCTGCCAGGTCAGTGCTCTATGTCCGCACTTGCCATCAGCACCAGGTTTATGACGGATGGTTCCTACTTTGTACGATGTGTAACATCCGCACACCCGCATGCTTTTTCCCAGACTTTGGATGCCAAATAGATGCATATGAGTCGCATCTATTCCATCCACAAGCCTTTCCTCCATCTACTCTATTTCTCTGAATCCAACACTCCATTAGTCCTGGAAGAGGCGGTGAGGAAGATGTGATCTTGGAGTCCTTACCCAAAGGAGTTCCCAAACTTGGTGACTAAGGATTATCCATCCTCAGACCCACCTGACAAGTTCATATCTCTCGAATGAGAAAACTGTCATGGCTTGATGGAATGGACCGCCTATCTCCGTTAGGTTCTAATATCATAAAGCTCATCGTCCCTGGTGAACCGAGAATTGAGAGAATCTTCTTAGATGTGATCTTTGTGAAGATTACGACTCTTCCTCTCAATTTGGAGACTTCCAAGTCACGTTGATCGAACCCATTTTTGAGGTATTTTGGTGGAATTGTAAAGGACGACATTTCTGATTTCTTCGAGCAGGGTTTCAAAAGAAATTGGGAATGGAAGGCAGGTGATAGATCTAGGGTTCAGAGGTTTTGGAATATGGTTTTCCTAAGAAAGACAACCTCTCTTTAAATAGATGTAACCCCTCCAAGAGAATAGTTCTCCTAATCACTTCGTCTGCCTTGGGAACTGACGATTTTAGAATGACTTTCTATGTGGCGGCTATTTTCAGAACTGAATCGTCTCAAGCCTTGAACGAGATCTTCGATAATGATAGCGAATATCTATTGTCGCTCCGTCATAGATGATGATTTTAATTGATATGTTGGTTGAGTATCCCGATATTTATTCCCTTATTTGATCAATTTCCTAAAATTTATTAAGCATATATTGATTCAACAGTCCTTTTCTTCTGCTGAGAACTGGGACTCAGCAATCTCCTGACTTATTCAGCTGAACTCAATATTCTTCAATATTTGACCATTTGGATTGTTGAGAGCTGGGACTCAGCAATCTATCTAGACTTCGATATTTTCTTACTGAAGAGTGTGAGCTGGGACACACTCTTATTCCGCAATGTCTTCATGAAATCCAAATGTCTAGAGTTTCATCATCTTTAATGATCCAAGAACAGAATGAGAGCTGGGACTCATTCTTCCACAACCTCGTCTAATTCCAATAGACCAAGCTTGAGACAAAGCTCCTTGAATCTGCTTTCTGCTAGAGGTTTGGTGAACATGTCTGCTATCTGATCCTCTGTTCTGATGTAATCTACGGAGATGTCCTTTTTCTCAACATGATCTCAAATGAAGTGATGTTTGATGTCAATGTGTTTCGTCCTGGAATGATGTACTGGATTGTTCATGATGCACATCATACTATTGTTGTCGCAATATATAGGAACACAACCAATGCTGACTTCATAATCCTGAAGTTGTTGCTTAATCCACAGTACTTGTGTAAAGCAGCTGGTGGCAGCCACATATTCTGCTTCCGTTGTAGATGTTGCTACGGAATGTTGCTTCTTGCTGAACCAGCTTACTGCTTGTCACCGAGGAATTGATATGTTGCGCTCGTGCTCTTTTGATCAATTCGACAGCCTCCGAAATTTGATTCAGAATATCCTACGAGTGTGAGATCATCTGCTCTGGGATACCAAATTCCTAATGATTCTATTCCTTTTAGATATTTGGCCATCCTTCGTGCATACTCCATGTGAGATTGCTTAGTATAAGCTTGATATCTAACACATACGCCTATAACGTACGAAATTTCTGGTCTGCTGGCTGTCAGGTATAGCAGAGAGCCAATTATTCATTTATATACTGTCGGATCCACGGATTCGCCTTCTTCATCCATTGAAATTCGACATGCCGTGCTCATGGGAATCCGCAGTGTCTTCATCTTCTCTAGACAAAATTTGCCGATGAGATACTTGGTATACTTCTTCTGATGAATGAAAATCCCATCACTGGATTGCTGAACTTGCAGACCTATTAAATATGACATCTTTCTCATCATACTCATCTGGAAGTTAGTCTGCATAAGTCGAGCAAACTTCTCACAGAGATTTAGATTTCTTGATCCAAATATGATGTCATCCACATAGATTTGAACTAACAAAATGTGTTCAACATCTTTGATCAAGAATAATGCCCTGTCGATCTTCCCTTTCTTGAATCCATTCTTCAGCAGAAACTGTGATAGCATCTCATACCAAGCTCTTGGGGTTTGCTTCAGACCGTAGAGAGCTTTCCTTAGTCTGTACACCTTGTTTCTGCGCTCGAATCCTGGAGGTTGCTCCACGTAGACTTCCTCTTTTAATTCGCTATTCAGGAATGTGCTCTTGACGTCCATCTAAAAGACAGTAAAACCATGATGGGCAGCATATGCTAGGAATAACCTGATTGGTTCAAGTCGAGCTACTGGAGCAAAAGTTTCGTCGAAGTCTATTCCTTTGCACTGTGTATATCCTTTAGCAAATAGTCTGGCTTTTTGCGAACGACGAGTCCATTTTCATCTCTCTTATTCTTGAATACCCATTTGGTTCTCATCACTGATTGTTGTGTCGGCCGATTGACGAGATCCCATACATGATTCCTTGTGAATTCTGATAGTTCTTCTTGCATTGCGTTAATCCAATCAACTAATTTGAGTGTGTCTGCTACTTTGGTAGGATCCTCTTGCTATATGAAGCAGGCTAGCATGGCGCTGTTTCTTGTTTGGATTGGATCTGCAATATCTCCTAGAACCGCTTCAGTGGGATGGTCTCTGAGCAGCCATTTTAGTCTTTGTAGTTCTGATAAGTTCGTGTTTTCACCAACTTATCAATGAGTTGTTTGACTGTTTCGGTTGGTTTTAGAGTAATTTTACGTATTTTATTGTGCATGAAATGGCTTTGGTGCATGTAATGTCGTGGTTGATGTATTGTGTAGGTTTTTTGAGTCGAAAACAGTGAAGAATCGGAAGATGTTCGGGTTCCAGACCTACGTCAATCGACACAGACCCGTGTCAATCGACGTGGCATGCTTGAGGAGCAAGAGTTTGACGCAGACCCGCTGAGGCTTGTCCACGTCGATCGACGCACACTCCGCATCGATCGACGCGAGTTCTATGTCGATCCACACAGATCCGAGAAAGTCCAGATTTGATCCTGTTTGAAGATTTAGATAGATCTAATCCTAGATATGTTAGGATACATCTATCACCTCTGTATAAAACCATGTAAATTCGATTTTTGAGACATGCCACATTCCAGAGTTCATTTTTAAGGGATTTCAAGCATCAATGGTGTTTTATTATTGAAGACGGATATTGTGGGAAGACTTCTATAGACAGTTTTTGATTATGCAATTCAGGTTTTATATCTTTGATGATTTTTGCTATGAATATGTGTAACTAAACTATTTTCAGATTCTAGGGTTTTAAACTATCAAGTATGAACATTTGATTAATTGAATTAATTTTCCTTTTCCATCGTAGTTTCTGAATTCTGTGCTTATTTGCAATCTTGAGTTGCTAGCCACATCTTTGGATTAATTAGTTGAGAATTAGAGACTTAAAAGTAATAATTTTCAATGGAAAGAGTTTTCATAATATAAACTAATTTCTTATATGAAAAGAGAGAAATAGATTATAGGAATAGATCTGTAGGGCTTTGGAGTTTACTAAATTATTCTCAAGACTGAAAGGATAAGAAATATTTGGTTAATCTACTTTGTGAATTTTCCAACCAAGAAATTCATAATACTTTTCTGATATTTCACTACGAATAGGAATTAAATTGGAAATTGATCGATTTACCCTTACATGTAATACTTGATAGGTAGATATCCCTGGAATCTGTGTTTCTCACATCTAATTTCGCCAAGTTTTTCTTTATTTTTCGCTTAAAATTTTATTGCAAGTTATTTTAATTTTCAAAATCTATCAGAACCTACAATTTGAGTTTCCTAACCAGTATTTCAAGAAATTACGTTTTAATACATAAGATTTTTGTTATTTCATTCCTCTAGGATTCGATAATTTTATTTGCCGCTATATTATTAGCTTTTCTACATCTCTAGTAAAATAATTTAGCAATTAAATTTTGGCGTCGTTGCCGGGGATAGAATAGAATTTTTCTTACTATTAATTCAGTGATTGAGATACTGAATTAGGTTGTAATTTTTGCACTTTCAATAAATTTTTGTGCAATTGTCGTGTCGCGTCGATCAACACATTTTCTGGGTTGATCGACGCAGCTTTGTTCTTCCAGTTTTTCGAGTTTTCTGTTTTGTTTATATTCTTTTCAGTTTTACTTCACTATCTCATCTGCTGTACAGGTAGTCTATGATTACACGAGCCAGTGGGAAAAAGCAAGTGGAATATGACCCGAAAATCGAAGCCACTTGCCGAAGAAAGAACCGCCGAAGGATTCAAGAATCAAGAAGCTCTAGTAATCAACCAATGGCTGAAAACGTGCCCCCACCGCAACTTACTCCAGAGGAGCAAGCTGAGCTTCTTCGGGAAATGCGAGTCATGAGGGAACAACTACAACAACTGAACCTCGAAAGGAACAACCAAAACAACCAGAATCTACACTGGAACCCACTGTTTGAGGATGATCTTGAAGAAGATGAGGAACCACATGAGGAACCTGCTGATGAGGATGATGAGCATGAGGATGCCATCCAGAAGAGGTACCATCTTCGATTCCAGAAGACAGACTTCAGGATTAGCATCAACGCCAATAACTTTGAGCTGAAGTCCGGATGGTGCAGATGCTACAACAAAACCAATTCTGTGGAAGAGCCATTGAGGATCCATATGCTCACCTCGACAAGTTTATAATACTCTGCAAAACTGTCAAGATTAGCAGAGTCAGCCAGAGCGCAATCCGAATGCGTCTATTTGCATTCTCTCTTCGGGCGCAGTCATGGTTTTCTGCACTAGACAAGACCTACATCAGCACATGGGCAGAACTTAGGAACGAGTTCTTGGAGAACTTCTTTCCCCCTAGCGTCATCAGACAGAGGCGTAAGGATATCACACGGTTCGCTCAACGGCCAGATGAGAGCTTCTACGAGACATGGGAGCGCTATAAGGAGCTACTGAGATCTTGTCCTGGACATGGACTGTCATTGGGAGAGTAGGCCGAGACTTTCTATGAGGGGCTGTGAAAGCTGTTGAAAAGGTCACTGAAGAACCTGATTTAGAAGCCGAAATGAAGAAGCTGCATGAAGACTTCACTACACTAAAAGCGGAGCAGACTGTTGCAGCGATAGAGCCGATTCGGGCTCTGGTTGATGGGGATTGTGTTGATGTCAACTTTGTCTAAAGGGGTGGCAATCAAAATAACTACTATGGAGGATATCAGCAGAACAACCAGCCCTACAATTATAATCATGCCAGGAACCACCCAGGGTTCTCATATGCAAACCCTCAAGCCGCGGAGCAGCCACTACCTGGATTTGCAGTGCAAGATGGAGCTATGGTGGAGAAGAAGAAGCCAAATCTCGAGGATATTCTGGGTAAGTTTATGCAAGGATCAACTGATAAAGTAAAAAAAAATTAGAGCAGCAGATAGCCGGAGTGAATACTAAGGTGGACCGAGTCGAGAAACACATTCAAATCATAGAGACTCAAGTCAGTCAAATCACCAATGCTCTCGGAGCCCAGCACAAACCCCGACAATTACCTAGCAATGCTCAAGTTAACCCCAAGAATCAAAAGAACAAGGTCAATGCCATAACTCTCAAAGGGGGAAAATTGTACGAGGGGCCAGAACAACCAGGAAAAGACACGCAGGAGGACGAAGATGTGTAGCCGGTCAATGAGGCAGCAGCAAATACTTCCACGTCGATCAACGCAGGAGGTACATCGATCGACGCAGAAATAAGAGCCACATCAATCGATGTAACTCCATATTAATCGATGCAGGACCCCAGGCCGCCTGTCTCACTTCGGGATCAGGCTCAGACGTGGTTTACAGCCCTCGACTTCAGCAGCATCCGCACTTGGGCAGATCTTAGAGTAGAGTTCATTGCAGCTTTCTTTCCACCTTTTGTGATCATTCAAAAGAAGATGGAGATCTTGCAGTTCCACCAAAAGATGGACGAGTCTTTGTTCGATGCGTGGATTAGGTTTAATGAGTTGTTGAGGAGGTGTCCGGTCCATGGAGTTGACACTGAGGATCAAGCCCATGTCTTCTACAGGGGGATGAATGAAAAGATTCAAGAGTCCGTTGATAATGCAACCGGAGGATCTTTGATGAGCAAGTCACCAGAAAAAGCCCTCAAGTTGTTCAAGAAGATGACCTTCCACACTCAACAGTGGGCCAATCCAAGCCGTGAAGAAGAAGGAAGATGACACCCTCAAGATGACATCAAGTGTTTGTGTTTCTATTGCACAGGTTGATCCTGTCGTCGACGTGAACTACTTGAACCGAGGAGGTTATCAGAATCTGTACAGGTAAGGGGATACCAGCACTACCACCTGAGAGCTCATCCCGGATTTTCCTATGCTCAACCTGAAGGTGCCGAACACCCTCCACCAAATTTCGATGTGCAAAATGGTGAAATTGTGGAGAAGAATACGGAAAGCCTGGTGCTACGAAAATTCATCAAGGCTTTCGACTACAGGGTTGGAAAAATTGAGCAGGAAGTGACAAAGGTCAACACAAAGGTGGACAGGCTTGGAAAGCACATGCCGATCATCGAGATGCAAGTCAACTAGATTGCTACCTCACTTGGTATACAACACAAGAAAGGGAAGCTGCCGAGCAACACCGAGGTGAACCCAAAGAATCAAAAGGAGTGCAAAGCCATAAAACTGAGATCTAGAACAAGCTACACAGGTCCGGGCATGCCTTAAAACAAGTTTGGGGGAGAAGAGGAGGAGGAGCCTGCTTGATGGCCCTCTATTTCGATCGACATCTCGGTGTCGATCGACACAGATGATAGGAGGATGAAGAGATGTTGAACGATGAAGAAGAGCTGATCGACAAAAGTTATGAGGGTGTGTCGACCGACACACCCCCTGTCGATCGACAAAGAGGGGCGGTCGACACAGTTGCTGCCCAGTCGACATAGAAGCTTCCCCAGCACAAAAATTCAAGTTCCAAAGCTGCCCAACTACCTCTGAAGCCCTTTCCTCAACGATTTACCAAGCAGAAGGAGGACTCCAAGTTCTCGAGGTTTGTTGAGAACTTGAAGAAGGTAAGTATTATCTTACCTTTGATTGAGGCTTTGAGAGAGATCCCAGGCTACATGAAGTATCTCCGGAAGTTGATGAGTGAGAAGAAGCATTTTGTGGAGAATTCAACACTCAATCTTTATGAGCAGTGCAGCTTGCTCCTCCAAAAGAAAATTCTAGTCGAAAAGAGTGATCCAGGATGCTTCTCGATTCCAGTCGAGATCGGGGTGATTGAGTTCGACAAGGTGTTGTGCAACACTGCTGCTAGCATCAATCAGATGCCCTATTCCATCTTCTAGCGCCTCAACATGGGAGGATTGAGGCCAACTTCTATCACACTGCAGATGGCGGACCGATCTGTGTCACGCCTAAAAGGTATACTTGAAGATGTTCTCATTCGTGTGGGTCATCTTTTTTTTCCTGCAGATTTCATACTCTTGGACATGAAGGAGGATGGCAACACACCCCTTATTTTGGGACCAGAGTTCTTGGGTACTAGTGCCGCACTGATTGACTGCCGCGGTGGTGAGATTACACTTCGAGCCAATGAGGAGAAGATCACATTCAGGCTGGACAGAGGCCGCCAACAATCCGAATGTTACAGGATCACCTCTAGTGCAGACTTTGAGGATGAAGAGGAAGAAACCGAGGAAGACATCGAAGACCAAACCGCTTAGGAATGGGAGCGAGGGAATGAGATGGCAAAATTGCCAATTATACCATCTCATTCCGAGCTCACTACTGTCATTCAAGATCGACTAGTCTACATGGTGGATGCTCGAGGAAGGCAACTCCGTACCCACCCTCCTTGGACTTGAGAAAAGAGGTACCGTCGAGCTACGACGTTAACTAAAGCACTTGTTGGGATGTAACCCAACTTTTACTTACTTTCTTTTCAATTTATTCTATTTTGTTTTCAAAATTTTTGTTTTTGTTTGCAATTTTCTATTTGTCCTTTATTTAATTTCGGGAAAAAAAATTAGGAGGATCAACCTCTGTTTCGATCGACATGCCTGATGTCGATCGACACAGCGGTCAAGGCAGACTTACACTTCGACTTAAGGATGTAGTTGATTTGAAGGCTCTGTGTCGATCGACATGTGACGAGCGCTAAAATGATTGCTCAATTTCAATGCAAACCAAGTAATAATATCAATCTAGGTCCCGAACTCGTTTCGCCCTATGGATTACTATCTAATCGTGTGGAATTTTATAGCTAGGAAAATCAAAAGTCGTTAAGTTGATTTCTAACAATCTAGGCTTGTATGTAAACTAAACTAGAACAATTCGAAAGCAATAATCACGAAACATCATTCAACAATTTGCAAATGAAAACAATTCTTCAAATTCTTAAAGAGCTTGGTAGAACAAGATTTACAAATACTCAAGTGAGATAGAATGGATGTTGATAAGAATGCGGTTGTGCTCCAATTAAGTTGAACTTAGATGCAAACACGATTTAATCCCTAAATGGATGGACTATTAGCCTATACTAGCCAACCCCTTATCACGACAAATTAACCGTAGATGACGTTAAAAACCACAAACTGCTACGTTATTAGCTTCTAACTCACTCCCTATGGCACGAAAAACTTCATCCTATGCCTTTCCTCCACACAGGGATTAGACTCCATACATCACTCTTTAACCCAAGTGCCCTCAAGGTATCCTTGCACGGATATTTGGTGCCCACAATCCGCCTATCAAACAAACTCATGTATCTTGCAAATTCTTCATCATCAAATCCCTTTGGGCGCCCAATTGAGGAAGAAGAACTCCCCTTTGCTTTCTTGCTAGCCATGAGAAAAATCAAGGAGTGAGAACTTTTCAAATCAAAGAAAGAAAACACAAGAAAGGATTTTAGAAGAGAAATTTCGACAGAAATGGTGATGGGGCGAAATGAGCCCTAGATTTGCTTTTAAATCTGTGCAAGGATCAATCGATCCAAGGGTGGATCGACTGATCCGATCGTCTGTTTGCCAAAAATTAAGTCTGCCTGATCCAGATCGATCGAGCCCGCAGCAGCTCGATCGATCTCATGCACTACCCGCAAAGTTTTTTGAATTTTAGTAAAATTCAGCCGATCCCACAGCAGCAAAGGATGGGATCGGCCGATCCTTCCCAAGATAGGTCGATCCGAAGCAGTCCCGGGCGAAATTTCCCTCTGTTTTGCCACTTCCAAGCATCCTTTCTTCAGTTGTTCAACTCTATCTCACGTATACACTTTCCAAAATCTGAATTCTCATCACAAAATCAAGTAAGTCTTGCAAAAACATCCACAAATCAAGTATTCTATATCCATTATTAACAAAACAACAAAAGCAATGAAACTAACTACCTAAACAATTATTCCAAAAATCAACAATACCAAAGCAAATAAATGTTGGGTTGCCTCTTAACAAGCGCTTCTTTATAGTCAATAGCTTGACTTCTTACCTCAAGTTTGTCAATCATGATCAAAAGGGGCGGATCCAGAACTCATACCTTGTTCAAGTACCCAATGCTCGTCCGGGAAGATCAACTTTCACCTTGCACTCCGAGGTGTCTCCTCATCCACTCTAGCCTTTTTTGTTCTTCCTCGTTCATGCTATAAATATTCCCCCGGATCATCGTACTCCTCATTCACCATATCCATATGAGATAATCTCGGATCATCATCCTCCTTGAGCCTCTTCTTTACACGTCCTCTATCAACTTTTGCTTGCTCCTCATCTCTCATCTCATCTGAGAGTTAGTTCACCATTTTTCATATCAAATAAAGCGTCGGCCGTATGCAAGAGTGGCCTCCCAAAGATTAGGTGAATACCCCCCTTATTCTCCATATCCACAATCAAGAAGTCACCCGGGAATGTAAAGCTTGAAATCTCCACATGCACGTCTTCAACAACTCCTTGAGGGCAAAACAGGGCTTGATTAGCCATTTGAAGCACTTGGCTAGTAGGCTTCGCTTCTCCAACATTCAACTCCTTAAACAAGTTCCAAGACATGACATTTACACTCGCCCCGGAATCACACAAGGCTTTCTCAATAGTTGTGTTCCCGATCTTACAACTTACAATGAAACTCCCCGGGTCTTCATTTTTGTTTGCCACACTTTTTCCACCTTGCTCATCTCTTTCATCTCTCAATTGTTCCTCATCTTTCAACTCTCCTTCAATTAACTCATCAAATAATGGCACACATTGTATCTCCTTCAGATTAGGCATCTCGATGCCCCCTTCCTCACATAATCAATGAAAATGACTTCTTTGTCTTGAACCTCCTTCCTATCCTTGACATTTTCCTCTTCAACAACTTTCACTTCTTCCTTAGCCAAAGCTTTGTCTTCCACTTTAAGTTCCACATTCTCCAATTTAGGAGTCATGACCAATGTCCTCTCATCTTGAGTTTGCTCACCTTCAACCATGCTACAACTCTTCTTTTGAATGACCTCCGTATTACTCGGGAACTTCCCAGCTTGGTGCTTCCCACTAAGTTGCTTAGCAATGGATGATAAATGCAATTGAATTTCCGCAAACATCCCGTCATACTTTTCAAACCACTTCTCCAACTCATCACTTGGATTTTTCCTAACCTCTTGATTGCCAAATCTACTACTTCCCCTAATACAGCCGCCTTGACTACTACTCCCCCATTCTCCAATTGCATTGGAGGGTTGAAAGTGGTGTTGGGGTTTACGTAGGAGAAGTTTGGGTGGAAGCAATTGGAAGGGTGATAAAACATATTCCCCGAAGGGTTGTATTGAGGTCGCATGTTGTTGTACCCTGTTCTTGGATTTATAAAGTTCACGCTCTCCGGGTACCCTTCCTCATACTTCATTATTATTAAATCATCCCTTCTACCTCACGAGGTAGACAACGCATCAAGCATCTTTTGCATCAAGGCTATGTCCTCTTTTAACTCCTCACTTTCTTTTGTCTCATTTACTGTCTTGACCGACCGGTAACCTTTCCTCTCTTTTGGCCAATGATAACTATTTTCCGCCATTTTTTCGATTGTCCTCCAAGCTTCATCTTCCTCTTAATCTAAGAAGGCAACTCCTGATGAGGAATCCATCATCATCTTCGTCTTATAGTTCAATCCCCTATAAAACTGACAGATTTGTTGACTCCGTGAGAGCCCATGCCTAGGGCACTTCCGGAGTAGATCCCAAAATTGGTCCCATGTCTCATAGAGTGGCTCATCGTACCGCTGGCTAAATGAGGTTATATCAGCTCGCCTCTTCAACGTGAGACTAGGAGGAAATAACTTAAACAAAAATTTCTCACGTAATTCTTCCCATGTGGCTATGTTTGATTTATCTATCCCCTCAAACCAATGTCTAGCACCATCACGCAGGGAGAAAGAAAACAACCTCAACCGGATTTGGTCCAATGGCACTTGATTGATCTTAATTGTATCTGTTATCTCCAAAAATCTTGAAATATGAACATTCGGATCTTCCATAGCATGTCCCCCAAATAGATTATTCTGGATCATTTGGGCCACTTGCGGTTTGATCTCGAATTGAGTGGCGCACACTCCCAAGCGGAACCCACTGGTAGCTTTCTCTCCTTGTGGTCTAAATAGGTTTTGTAGTGGCCTTCTCAATTCATTTCTTTCATTCATCGTAGCCTTAATGAGTTCCAATTGCCTTTCCAATTCCTCAATCCTTTACGTCTCTTGCCAATTTTCCATTTTGAATTCTACTTCTATTCCTTAACTCCTATGTTGAAACTTTTGTTCCTCTCTCAAACGAGCCTTTGACCTCGTTAACATACACCACCTACAATTCCAACAAAAAATTTTAAAATAAAAGACACAAATCTAACAACAAGATATCAACTAATAACAAACAAGTGTAAACAATCTAAGAGACAAATTAACAAACACCTAGCTTACAATATCCACACTTTCAACAATATCCAAAGACCTACTAATTAAGTCCCCGACAACAGCGCCAAAAACTTGACGAGCGCTAAAATGATTGCTCAATTTCAATGCAAACCAAGTAATAATATCAATCCAGGTCCCTAACTCATTTCACCCGATGGATTACTATCTAATCGTGTGAAATTTTATAGCTAGGAAAATCAAAAGTCGTTGAGTTGATTTCTAACAATCTAGGCTTGTATGTAAACTAAACTAGAACAATTTGAAAGCAATAATCACAAAACATCATTCAACAATTTGAAAATGAAAAAAATTCTTCAAATTCTTAAAGAGCTTGGTAGAACAAGATTCACAAATACTCAAGTGAGATAGAATGGATGTTGATAAGAATGCGGTTTTGCTCCAATTAAGTTGAACTTAGATGCAAACACGATTTAATCCCTAAATGGATGGACTATTACCCTATCACGACGAATTGACTGTAGATGACGTTAAAAACCTCAAAGCGCTATGTTATTGGCTTCTAACTCACTCCCTGTGGCACGTAAATCTTCATCCTATGTCCTTCCTCTACACAGGGATTGGATCGAGGAACACAAGAAAACATGCTAATCATGACGCTCCTATCTGCGTATTGCCTGCAATATTCACGTCAATTATCACCTAAGTTGGTTCTTACCAACACTTAGGTGAATAGGAATAAGATCTAGCATGATTCAATCTCGTAGAGGGAGGCAAACATGCAATTTTCAACCTAATTTTCACACAACTTTATTCTAATCAACATCCAAAAGAAGTTTAGAACACTATACCTATCAATTGGATCATTACAATGTTGAATTAAAAATAAACCATTAGAATTGATAGATCTAGATAGATTTCTTCCCCAAATTGTGTATTTTGATCTTGATCTGACCTTGGACTCTTCAAATCTTCACCAAGTGAGGTTGGATTAACTCTTTGACACCTTTGATTAGGTTTAGAAGGAGATGGAAGATGGAAGTGTAGAGAGAATCTAACTAATTTTTGTGTAAAGTGACAAAAGTTTTAATAAAATCCGAATTTCCCCCTTTTATAATGAGTTGGCAGAGCCTCGGATCGCCCGGGATGAGATAGGATCGCTCGAGAAGTCATGAAACAGAGAAACTGGCACACAACCCACTCTGGATCGGCCAGGACAGATTTGACTCAAGCTAAATCTGCCTTTAAAATGGCAGATCGGTTGAGCTCTGCTGGATCACCAGGGATATGCCTCTGAAATTCTCGGATCGACCGGACTCTACAGGATCGACCAGGAAATGTCTCTGAACTGCCCAGATCGACCGATCTCTGCAGGATCACCCGGGATGCTTATGTGAAATCCATCCTGCTGCTTTTCCTGCCCTCTCGGTCGATCCCCAATGCCATTAACTCTCGGATCGGGTGATTTTCCTCCAAAATTTAGCCGAAAATGCTGAATTATGCCCAAAACCTATCCTACACCATCCAAAACACACAAAACATAAAAACACAACAAAAAGAAGCCAAAAACATATGATATGGGAGTGAAATGAGCGCAAATATGCATGCATAAACATCAAAATAAAGGTCATTTTACGCACATATCAACATGGCCCCTGTCGATTGACATAGAGTGCCAGTAGCCAGAAAATCATCGTCGCAGAACGCTGATTCCTCCGGGGGATAAAAACATTGATGTCTGAGATCAGCAGTCAGGTACTAGTTCTTATTCTTGTCTGATTTTCAAACTTTTTCTAACTCTCTAAGTTCGAAATAAGTTTGGGGGATGTGGACAAGAAATTTGAACTTTCTATCCCTTTTACTATTTATTGCTTCAAGTTATTTGCTTTATGTTTTTAAATTTTGCCTAGAAAAAATTATGGATATAGTGTGAGGAAATCTTCTTATTTAGTCTTGAACCTATTTGAACTGATTGTGAGTTTGAAATCGATTGAGGATAGTGTGATTTGATTTTGATTGTGGTTGATTGCCTATGAATGTAGAAAACCGCATTATAGGATTAAATTGAAACTTATACTTGCATGATGTTTGAGTGGATTTAAAATGACTAAGGAAGAAATATTTGAACCCAAGTGAGATTTGAGCCTTTTTTGTTTGATGTGAGATTCGCATGTATGTTTTTTTTTCTCTAGAACATGCTTCTGTTTTGTTTCGAGATTGCATAGTGTGCACAATGATAGCAAATGATTTTAAGTCATCTTTGTTAGCCAAAGTATCCTAAACACTCTCCCTTATGATATTTTATCCCTAGATTAGCCCCTTTGAGCCTGTTACTTTTTCTTTCTTGGTCTATGAGTTAAGAAAAAAATTTAGTTATGTCTTGTCTATGAGAGAGTGCTATGAAAAAGGTGATTTGTATCCTGTCTATAGGATTTTGGTGAAATAATGGTAATTGTTATAGGTGGATGAGAAATTTTTAAATTGGTATACAAAAGAAGGTTGGGCTTTTGAAAAAAAAAAGGTTTGTGTCCTTATAAACTCAAAAAGAAAAAAAATTTATTATCTATAAGAGCATAAGAGGATTAGAAAAGAAAGAAAAATGAAAAAGAGAGAGCCTTGATTTGTGTTGAAAATCTTAGGAGATGGGTAGATGTTGTTAGAAGGTGGTTTAGATTTGTTGAGAGTCATGAACTCAATGAATTTTTAGTCACTTGCCAAAAATCCCCCTAACTTTCACAAAAAACCTACATTACAACCTAATCAAATTCCTTTCTGATTTTTGTGTAGTGTGCACATTTGAGCAGTGGAGATTCTAGAAATTTTGCAAGCCTATAGTACAAATTTCTTCTTACATGTTGTGAGTGCTTTCATTGAAACCCAAACACTTGTGTGAATGAGCGATACACTTCCTTGTGAGTCTTCTGAAGCTGATGGATTTCTTATCTCTTTCAAATTGTTTGTGTGATGTGGATTTTTTATTCTTCAATGTGATGAATCTTGTGAGGTATTGCACTTTCAACTGCATGAGATTTCTTTCTTTCTTTTCTTCTGATTGAGGACAATCAAATCTTCAAGTTTGGGGTGTTTGATAAGCTCATATTTGTACTCACTTATCCATATTTTTCTCCTTTGTTTTAGTGCAATTAGGTTTAGTTTTTAATTGTTTTAGTGCATGAGTATATTATAGAGGATGTTATGCTTGTCGTGCTAAGTTTTGCAGGTCTTTGAGGCTAAAAGTGAGCAAAAGTTGAGAAGAGCCGAGTTTTACAGAGTTACTGCTTCAATTGACACACGGGAAGTTGATCGAGTTGGAAGACGTGCCAAAATCGTGAAGCAGGACCTCTATGTCGACTGATATGGTGCAAGTCGACCGATACAAAGGTCGGATGTCGATCAAAGGCAAAGCATGAAGAAGGCTCGACACACACGCATCATGTCGATTGACACGAAGGAAAAAGGAGGCGATCGACATGAAGTTAATTGCCCAGATTTTGACTTGCATGTGTGTCGATCGACATAGAGGCTGGAAAAGGGAAATTCTTCCCAGTTTGGTTGATTTTGTTATTTTAGCTCAATACCTAGTTTAGGTGTTTTGGCTCCTTGGTGCGGCTAAAAGTTCAATCAAAATTAAACTCCTAGCTACACAAGAATAAAATTTGTCAAATCCAGGTCCTTCTTCCCTTCGCCCGCTAGATTACCAGGATACTATAGCAAAGTCTAATAGCTAGGTAAAAATAAAGTCGTTGAGTGATTTCTATCAACTAGGCAATCAATTTAAACCTATGCTAACAACATATAACAAACAATGAATTAAACCAACAAACAACATTCAAAAAATTCTCTCCACACCTTGGTAAACCAAGACAAGCAAATACTCAAATGAGGTAAATAGGATGTTGAAATAAACGTAGATTTAATCCAATTAGGTTAATCATTGATGTAAACACATTTTAATCCCTAGGAGATTGAGCAATCGACCCTACACTCGTTAACCCCATGTCACGGCGGGCTAACGGTTGATGATGCTAAGACATGCAAACAGCTACGTTATTAAGCCTTAGACCACTCCAAATAGAACGTCAATTATTGCCCTACGACCTAGCACCGCACAGGGATTGGAACTAAAATCGTATGAATCTACACTATTCACGACGATTCCGCCCGTGTGTTGGCTGCAGCGTTCACGTCAACTACCTCCTAAGTTGGCTATTACCTACACCTAAGAGGTAAGGAACAAGTTCTAGTGCAATTCAAGCTCTCAAAGGAAAGTAAACAAACAATTATCAAACTTAATCTTCATGCATCCTTGTTCAAATCAACATCCAAACTGAATTGGAGCAACATACCTCTCAATTGTAACAATACAAAGTTGAAATCAAATACATCCATTACAATTGATAAGTAGAAAGTAAAATCTTCCCCAATTGGATTCGTTAGGTCTTGATCTACCCCCTTGGATCTTCACTCCTTCTCCAAGGATTGATGAATTAGCTCCTTGATACCCTTGGTGGAGGTTTGGAAGGGATGGAAATGGAAATCGAAGAGAGAATTTAGGTAATTTCCCTTTGGATCTTACAAAAACTAACATAATAACCGTTTCCCCCCTTTTATAGACGAGCAAACAGGGCCTCGGATCGCCCGGTCGAAGTACATCTCGCCCGGTCGAAGCTGGAAAATGCTAAATTGCTGGAAAAACCCGGTTTGGCTCGCCCGGTCGATGTGGCTCGACCGAGCCATTTCTCTGTTGGCTTGGCTCGGCCGGTCGAGCTCTCTGTCTGGCTTGGCTCGGCCGGTCCTGTTCCGCTCGGCTGGTCGAGCTCTCTGTCCAGCTTGACTCGGCCGGTCCTGCTCTGCTCGGCCGGTTGACGCCTCCAAACTTCAAATTCGTGTGAATTTCTTCCAAAACTCCACCAAAAACGCTAGTTTATGCCCAAAACCTATCCTACAACATTCAAAACACAAAAACACGAAAACACGACAAATGAACAACAAAAACATATGATATGAGAGTAAAATGGCCGCAAACATGCACGCTCACACATCGAAAAAGGTCATTTTACGCACATATCATAATCCCCCAAACTTGAACCTTTGATTGTCCTCAATCAAAACAAAGTAAAGCCATTAATCTACCTCATGCAATACCTCATAGCTCATCAAAGTTATCTTAGCATGTTCAAGTAAAACGAGATTATCACCTAACTTTGTAACAAGGTTAATGCTAAGGATATGAACCACTCATCAAAATAGATACAATAAACGAAAACACTCCTTCACGTGTTTAGGGATGATGAGATTCACACAATCACAAGATATCGAGCTTGATTTCCATAAGCTTGCATCCATTCTCACCACTATAATACAACGAGTTAGTTTCTAGAATCAAAAAGGTCTTTTTACGGGTTGTAACGTGGCTAACTAAAAGGTGGGTGGTTTTGGGCCAAAGCGACTAAACTTCTCAATTTCCCAAAACCCCCAAACTTGTTATTTTTGAACCACTACAAACCCCCGAGGCTTTGCATTTCACAACACACTTTTTTTTTCTTTTCCCTTTTCTTTTCTTTTTTCATCATTTTTCAAATGCACCATCATTCGTTCATTTTGTCGGTGCCTCTTTTCCCAAACACTTGCACCAAAATTTTGTAGGTGCTCATTTTTCTAGGATTCAAACCAATCCTTTATTCCATATCTTTCATGCCTCAACAATTCCCATCAATACAAATTCAATCAATTCCCAACCCAACTCTCATCACCGTATTCACCCTCATACACTCTTTCCCCCCAAATATGGTCCTAATTATATCAAGGACAATTCACCAATAAAGCTCAATCACGGGGGTCAAAGATATGAAAGGAAAAATTATGATAGCAACCACCTTATACTCCTGGTGTGAAAGGTAGGACTAAGAATCGATGGCCTAAGATCATTTTCTAGTTACACACTCATGCAAATAGATAGAGAACGGATGCAAGTTCTAGATTTCGTACTCTCAATCTTGCCACTCACAAACAATATAGATATGACAATATCATGGCTCAAACCTCACAGCTTTTTATCAAGTCCTATGCATTAACCACATACAAAACTCGGCAATTCAAAAGTTAAACTTAAGACATGCTTCGACAACTAGATTCCGCCCTATCATTGGTTGAGATAAACATCCAACTTCACCAAGTAAATCATGATTCAAACCTCAAGTCTAGTTCGGGTTCATCACACACACACAAGTACACAATATCCTAACCACAATCTACATGCCATAAAACAATGTAATGAATCTAATTGGTAGAAGGAACGATAGAAAGCGTTACCCTTTGGCACACACGATCGAACCGCTCTCCAAGGCCTTATTTGTACCTACTAAATCAACACAAACACCACCAAACACTTGAGCATAAAACAAACCAATAAAGCTCTCATATCCACCAAACTATCCACAAACCAAATATCAACAATGATAAGATCATATCCAATAGTTCCACCATTCAAACCAAACCAATAATCCAAACCACAAACCATGCATAATAGGAAGTATTCAATCATGCCAACTCATTAAAAATTCCATCCATCATCAAATATTAAGCAATAACAAGCATAAACCACATTCACTTCCAAAACGTCTTTCCACCGTCATTCCACTATCCAAAAATCTATACAAATAAACCATTTTTCCACTAGCTCCACCAAACATACCATCAAAACCAATGTTTAACAAACTCAAACCCATGAAAATATTCATACATATCATCAAGATGAACATAATCCACAACATTCATCCAAGGTAGAATATCAATATTGGTACAACCAAATCGAATCAAATCCAATAAAGGGACAATATCCAACAACCTAAACTAATTGCAAGATAAAGGATAAGAGATGGAGAAGAATAAACCGAGGCACCGGCTACCAGCACATCCCCCTAAACTTAGTCAAGTGAGACTAAGTTTGCAAAAATGGTGGACGGTGCATCGTCACTCCTCTCGATCTTGTAGTTCCTCCTACAAACACAAAACCAAACAAACTAGACATTTATTCAAAATCAAAGCAACTAAAAGAAATTAAACAAAAGAAAGAAAATTGGTTGGGTTGCCTCCCAACAAGCGCTTCCTTAACGTCGGTAGCTAGACGACCTTACCACATCACCCATTGTCAAAAATCTTGTTGGTTTTTAATACACCTTGTTGGGAAATCTGGCTAAGTTTCCTTTCCCTCAGTAGCACTCATAGAAATGATGTGATTTTGTTATCTAGATCATAGTTTTGGTGCATCAAATCCTAAGTCCAACCAGCGTCAGTTTGTCTCTAGAATAGCTCTAGTCTCAAATGTAAAGTCCTGTTTAGGTCTTTTGAGTTGTAAGTCGTAGCTGATCAAGACTCATGCTGGCTACTGTTCACCAGCATGAGATGTGCTTACCAGTTGAGAGAAGTCTCACCAGCAGACGACTGACAGACCCATGCTGACACTGTTCATCAGCGTGGAGTCAAGAGCTAATGACTGGCTACTGTTCACCAGTTGGAAGGATTTCACCAGCAGGAGGCTGACAAATCCTACCAGCAGAATAAGTGTTCTGGCTGACACTATTCACCAGCGGTGAAGCCACCAGTCATGGGAGATTCCAAGAGTTAACATCAGACAAATTGGTAGACTAAGATTGTGCAAGCGCTAAGTCACCAGCAGAGACTGCCAGCACAAGATCACCAGAACGATCTACCAGTCGGATGTTACCAGCAGAATTCAAGATTCGCTCTCCCAGAGTCTTAGAGACATAAAGAAGATTCGTCTGAGGAATATACTGACAAAGTAAGACTTTAAGGAAGGATATCCTTAAAGTCTATCAGTTCAAGACACCAGTTGCGATTCCTCGTACTGACGAAATAATGCCGTTCTGACACAAAGAGGTCTGTGTCAGAAAAAGCGGACACAAGCATGGCGCTTTCCGGAAATTCCTACCTGCCGCCGTCAGAAGGACATGCGGGGACAGAGACCATTCCGGATGTGTCCAAATGGCTAGAATATTTGAATAGGATCTCTCGGCTATAAATACCTGGGATCCATCAACATTCAATGTTCTTGGCCAATTCTTCACCTACCGAAAGACTGAAATTTATTACGCTCAAGCAAGTAAAAGCATACAACTTTCGAGGCCTTTCTAAAGGCTATCCGTGTGTTGATTTAATCAAACACGAGACTTCAAGCTTCCAGCTAGTAAGTTACAGACCTCACTTGGTGTTCTTTCTCTTTCTGAGGAAGAACATAGCAGCTCTAGAGCCAGCCAGCTCTTGAGTTATTACGGGCAGTTTGCCGTAGAGGATTCACGTTCTTGGGAGAACTCAACACCCAACCAGTCAGAGGAGGAGGTTGAAGTGACGTGCTCGCACTCCATCCATCTGACGAAGAGTTGAAAGAAGGACAAGGACCGGGAGCGGTTGAATTAGTGGACTGGTAGACGGGGCATTTACCAGCTGGAGATAGATCGTAAGAACTTTGTACCGGATTACTCTTATAGTGAATTTCCAGTGAGTCGACTGGAGAGTGGACGTAGATCAGTTGATCGAACCACTATAAAAATCCTTTGCCTTTATCTGCTTTCAGTACTTAAATTTTGTATTTGAAACCCAGCACTCAAGTGCTGGTGTATATCTGAAAACTGGTAACTGTGCAAACTAGGCTTAATATATTCTAAGTGTTGAGCTATCAGCTGACCAGCCAGCCAGCCAGTCAGCTGACCAACCAGCAGGACAGAGTGCAAGTTAGACTTATAAGTTCAATATTTCCGCTGCGTAACGTTATACACTCTGATAAACCGGGACCAACAAGTGGTATCAGAGCGGACGGTTCTTACAGACCGTTCGTTTCTGTGTCGCTTAGGACCGAGATCCATTTTCCTTGCACCTTGTTTGTCTGTTTGATTAGCTCAGGTACATCAAGATGAACAATCCGAAGCTACTCGAATACGGGACTGTGAAGCATGATATATGGCGAAAGAGGTCGCTCATCTCTCTAAAGAGCATCCATCCAGAGATGAAAGATGTGCTAGAGACAGGGCCGATTGAGATCACCATGATACAGCACCAGCTAGGAGATCGTCCAGCTGCTGTGATCCCAAAGCCTCAAAGCGAATGGAACGCCGAGGACAGGAAGCGGAATCAGTTGGATTCCATTGCTCACGAGCTGATCCTGGCTTCTCTTCCTAAGTCGCTGATGGAGGAAGCCCTCCAGTTTGATAATGCCAAGGGAGTATGGGATTATCTTGATAGTCTATGTCAAGAAACTGACCAAATGAAACGCAACAAATTGCAGGTTGCAGTGGACAAATATGAGTCCTTCCAGATGCTGACTGGAGAAACCATCAAGGAGATGGAGGCGAGATTCAACGCCATTGTCAGCGAGCTGAAGTCTCTGGGCAGAGAGTACGACAATGCTGATCTTAACTCGAAGATCCTGTCCAAGATGCCTAAAGAAGATTGGTTCGTGAAGACGACAACTCTGAAGGAAAAGGACCTGTCCAAGATGACTCCCAAGGAGTTGTTTGCTCAGTTGCAGGCACACGAGTGGGACATCCAGATGGTGAATAAGAACGAGGCCATCAGGAATGTTGGATCCCCCAGCGTTAAAGCTCAGGACGAGGCGTACTTCGTCAAAAAGGACTTCAATTGGAAGCACAAGAAGCCCTTCCATGCTGAGAGACCCGCTGCACAGCACAACCAGCCGAAGGAGATCCAGTCCGCATCAGGATCTCATTCCAAAGGCGGCGAGAGCTCTATCGCTGAACTAGAGCAACAGATGAAAAGACTGGCTTTCCTTCTGGAAAAAGCCAAGTCAAAACAGGGAGTTTCTTCTAGCTCATCTGACGGAAAATTTGTCAAGAGAGCTCCTCGTGCTTGTTTTTAGTGCCAATCCCCTGATCACTTAAAGTTTGAATGTCCACAGGTGGACAAAACTGAGAGGGAAAGGCTGAAGAAGCTCTTTGAAGAGCGTGCTTCCAAGGCTGTTGCCAAAGCCATGCTGACCAGGACGGAGGTGCCTGACATACCCGATCATGATGATGGGGAGTTCGAGTCAGATGGAGAGTCAGAAGAAGAAGCTCTCCTGGCGTTTATGGCAGCTCTCGGAGAAGAGCCAGCTGAAGAAGATGCTGAAGATGAGGAACAACTGGCACTTGCTGCTGACAATGAGGTACAATCAGTTCCTCAATTGCATATCATGCCAGTACAAATCATAGACGATTCTGAGTCGCATTGCTCCGACTCAGAAGATGTTTCTTTAGATGTTCTTCAGCATGATTTTTTAAAATTTTATGAAATAAAAAATGTTTTGGCTGGTGAAAATGCTTCGCTGAAAGGTCAAATTACTGTTTTGACCAGTGAGATTGAAAAATCGAGGTCCATCAGCGAAGAGCTAGCAAGTTTGAAAAAGGCTCATTCTGAATTGCTCCAAGATTTCCAAATTGCAAAAACTGAACGAGATAACTTTCACAATCTCGTTCTGGAGCAAGAAAACAAAATCAATTTTCTTAATAAAGGCTCGAAAGACTTGGAGGCAGCTCTAAGTCATTGGAGAAAGCCTTCTGATAAGTCCGGGTTGGGATTTACAAAAGATTTGAGCATAAATCAACCCGAACAAATCAGTACTGGTAAGGGTAAGGGCCAACTGACAAATGCATCAGCACCAGCTGGTTATGCCAGTCAGTCCCGTGTGGCTGATCAGCACAGGAACCATAAGTCCAGATACATAGGTGAGTCATCAAGACAAAATCCTCAACTGGCAAGATCCTCTGCTGACAGGACGCCAGCACACCCCAGGACGCAGACTAAGCCGAATTATTCTAAGGCAAGGAAGTCAGCGTCAGCTGCCAGTAGAATCCGACAGCCAGCACCAGCTGTCAAGGGATTCCACGCACAACCTTACAAGTATGCCAGTTACCAGCATACTCACAAGGGGTTCCAATCTCAGCGGAACACTGAGAGAAGGACATTTCCCGATAGGAGGAATACCTATCGGAGGCCTGAGCCCAATCACAAGTTTTATTCAAGGGCTGTGAAGGCTAGCCATGGTGGCTCACACTTTGAGAGACCACAAAGGCATCACAATCAGCCGGAAAAACATTTCCGAGGCTCTAAGCGGAAGAATACTTCCAATGGAGCTACACACACAGCCACACCTTCCAAAACCATGCATTATTTTAGAAGGAAGGGAAAGGCCACAGGTGATGTCAGCAAGGGTAACACCAAGCTGAAGATCACACAAGTCTGGATTCCGAAAGGAATGATCCAGAGATCTAACCCTGCAGGACCCGCTGATGATCGGGGACCTAAATGATTCTATTTTTCTTGCAGGAACTAGGTCATGCAAGTCAGCTTCAGAAGTCGAGTGAGTGGATCATTGATAGTGGTTGCTCCGCTCATATGTCTGGTGAGGAGTTTCTGTTTTCTGAGCTTACCAAGGTCAGAGGACCTCCAATCATTTTTGGTGATAACTCCAAGGGCCGAGTTATCAGCAAGGGATGCATAGAGAAAGATGATCTGCGTATTGTCAACGTATCCCTTGTTACCAACCTGAAGCACAACCTCCTGAGCATCAGTCAGCTGTGCGACAATGGTTATACCATTGTGTTTGACAAGTCTGGGTGCCAGATCAAGAATGAAGATTCTGGTGTGACCAAGCTGAGAGGTGTCAGGAAAGGAGGCCTTTATGTCGTTGACTGGCAAAGCGGGAAGACTGATACATGCTTTGTAGCCACCAGTTCCATGGAAGCTAACTGGCTGTGGCACAAAAGGTTAAGTCATCTGAACTTCAAAACTATTAATTACCTAACCAAGCATGATCTTGTAGATTGTCTTCCCAAGGGTGGGTTCAAGAAGGAAGGAATTTGCAAGGCATGCCAGCAAGGCAAGCAAACCAAGAAGTCCTTCAAGAGCCAGTCACCTGTTTGCCCCAGTACCAGTCAGGTACTTGAGCTGTTACATATGGACCTATTTGGACCAGTAACGCCGCAAACCATTGGAGGAAGACGATACTCGCTGGTGGTAGTCGATGACTACTCGCGCTATACATGGGTCAAGCTTCTCAGAACAAAGGATGAGGTGAAGGTGATTCTTCCTGAGTTGATCATCCAAGCTCAGAAACAGAGAGAAGCTGTGGTAAAGCGAATTCGTTCGGACAATGGGACTGAATTCTGCAACGGTCCGCTGATGGATTTTTGCGCGGAGGCCGGGATCAAGCATGAGAGATCTACTCCAAGGCAACCGCAGCAGAATGGACTGGCAGAACGTAGGAACAGGACGCTGAAAGAAGCAGTCCGGTCCATGCTGGCTGAGTCCGGCGTGGGACAGAGTTTCTGGGGAGAAGCGTTGGTGACTGCCTGCTACACTCAGAATAGAAGCGGGATCAACGACAGACTCCAGAAAACTCCCTACGAAGTGTACTTTGGTCGTAAGCCTTCTATAGCTCATCTTCGTGCATTCGGTTCACCATGTTATATCCATAATAATGGGAAGTCGAAGTTAAATGCTTTCTCGCCTAAGGCTGATGAGGGTGTGTTTGTCGGATATGGACATCCCTCTCACAAGGACTATAGAGTATTTAACAAGACTACCCAGCTTGTGGAAATAACATGCAATGTTGTTTTTGATGAAGCTACTTTAGTGCGCAGGACCTTACGCCAACTGGCTGAAGATGTTCCTGAGGTCGAGGATGTCAGCAACCAGTTGGGCAGGAATTCTTCCGATGCTCAACCAACTGGTTCGACTAGACCTATGAATGGATCATCTTCACAACCAGTTCCCTCAGGTGCCCATCAGCAACCTGAGAGGGTCGGTGATGCAAATGACCTTGCTGAGACCTTTCACTCAATCTCTCTGAGTAATCCATGCAACAATCTAGGGGAAATCCCTACTGGCCTTTTTGAAGAAGAAGGCAATGATGGACCAGCTGGAATGGATGTTCCAGCTGATGCTGACAACGTTGGTGAAGGTTCAGACAATCAGTCAGAAGGTGATGCTGATGAAGTTGCTCCAACTGGTGAAGGTCCAGCACCAGCTGATGTTGCAGCCCTGACTGGTGGAAATGTGGAAGCACCAGTCGTCAGGACAGATGAACCTGTTTCACAGCCGGCACCAGCAGTCGCTGGTCCTCCCAAATGGCTGAGGGATCACCCAACTGATGCTATTCTCGGTGATCCGGAAGGTTCTGTCCAGACTCGACACGGCAGTGCGCTCCTGAGTTGTTTTATCTCTCAAATGGAACCTACTTCCATAGGAGTGGCGCTCGATTCTGCCGATTGGATCAATGCCATGCAAGAGGAGCTTGCAGAATTCACTCGCAATAACGTTTGGGACTTGGTGGAGAGACCATCACATCAGTCAGTGATTGGCACCAAGTGGGTTTTCAAGAACAAGCGAGATGAGAATGGCACCGTGGTCAGAAATAAAGCTCGTTTAGTCGCCAAGGGTTACAGGCAGTGTGAAGGGATCGATTTCGATGAGACCTTCGCACCAGTTGCCAGAATGGAGGCGATACGGCTGTTCCTTGCGTATGCAGCGTATCACGGCTTCACAGTGTTCCAGATGGATGTGAAGAGCGCCTTCCTGAATGGCGAGCTAAAAGAGGAGGTATATGTCGAGCAACCTCCAGGCTTTGAAGTTGGCACCAAGGTGTACAAGCTGAGAAAGGCCCTGTATGGATTGAAACAGGCGCCCAGGGCTTGGTACGAAACGCTGTCACAATTCCTTACCAGCAATGGATTTCGGAAAGGGAAGATTGATAGGACTCTCTTTCTTCTCAAGGATGGAGGTGACATGCTGATGGTGCAGATCTATGTTGATGACATCATTTTTGGATCAAGGAATATAACTCTGTGCGAGAAGTTTTCTCAACTGATGCAGACATCATTTCAGATGAGTATGATGGGCAAGTTAACATACTTCCTAGGACTCCAGGTTCAGCAGTCAGCTGATGGAATTTTTATCAGCCAGCGGAAGTATACGAAGGATTTGATTCAAAAGTATTGCCCAGAGAAAACTAAGTCCCTCAGAATACCTATGAGCACCAGTTGTCAAATATTCCTTGATGAGCAAGGTGAATCAGTTGATCCTACCATTTACCGAGGAATCATTGGATCACTTCTCTATCTCACTGCCAGCAGACCCGACATTTCTTATTCAGTCGGAGTGTGTACCAGATTTCAAGCAAATCTGAAGAAGTCACACATGGAAGCTGCCAAGAGGATAGTGAAATATCTGAAGGGGACTGAATCTCTCGGAATATGGTATCCCAGGAATGATGAGCTTACACTCATTGGATATTCAGATTCAGACTTCGCTGGATGCCGTATTGACCGGAAGAGTACCAGTGGTACGTGTCAGTTTCTAGGACACAAGCTAATCAGTTGGTTTAGCAAGAAGCAGCACTCAGTTGCTACATCTACCACTGAGGCTGAGTATGTTGCCGCTGCCAGTTGCTGTGCTCAAATTATTTGGATCAAGCAACAACTGGAGGATTATGAAGTGGACACTGGTTGTGTTCCAATCTATTGCGACAACAACAGTGCTATGTGCATCACGAAGAATCCGGTTCATCACTCCAGAACCAAGCACATAGATATTCGACATCACTTCATTCGTGATTATGTCGAGAAGAAGGATGTCAGCGTGAACTATATCAGAACTGAAGATCAACTGGCTGACATCTTCACCAAGCCACTGCCAGAAGCAAGATTTAAGGAGTTGTGCATCAAACTCGGTCTTATGGAGATTGATGTGAGCCCCAATGATGAGGAAGAATGAGTCCCAGCTCTCATTCTGTTCTTGATCTTCTGGAGGACGCTGATTACGACTAAGTCCAAGCTCTTAGTTGTTTTTATTTCAGTGATGTCTCTATCTATCTAGTGGTGTCTACTGGCGGAATCTTGCCAGTATAGTCCATCAGTTGAAGCGAAATTGGGTCCCAGCTCCAATTCCAAGAGAAGAGAAGTTTATGCGGAATAAAATTGAGTCCAAGCGCTCAATTTTCCATCTTTCCAGTTGCCAGCTGACAAATGGAAGTTTGCCAGCAGCCAGTACTATCAGCAAGTGGTATCAGTTGCTAACTGATGAAGAGGCCAACCAGTTAGGGGGAAGTATGCAACTGGTATATGCAACTGATGACCAGTCATACCAGCTGTCTCAGAAAAGGCGGGATTGTTCAAATCCAAGTAGCGTGTACAGCTCTCAGAATTTAATGCGGCATTTAATGCCACATTTAATGCGCACAGCGTATGCGCAGTCCGACGTTTGGTTGCCACCAATCGCTGAGCGCCACGTCAGCTACACGACGTAGCCCACGTCAGCACGTCCGCGCACGTCGCACAGGAAACCAGGCCTGCTGATGACCGTCGATTCCCGCTTGCTGAGCGTCAATCTTGATCGTCTGATCCTGCATGGACTTGGGTATAAATACCCGATGCCTTTCGACGGAAAAACCTTTTACGATCACTCAATTTCAGAAGCCCTATTCTCTCAAGCTTTCCTTAAGATTTTTTTTCTGAAATTATGGCTTCATCTTCCCGACAACCAGATGACAACCCACCATCTACATCTTCTTCGTCTGGTTCACCAGACTTACCAGTCGCGGAAGCCCACATGCCGACTTACACTGGCATCACGCAGATGGATGATGTAGACTACACTCTTCCCTTCGCCCGCCTGGTTCAGTTGAACAAACCAGCGACCAGGGCTCAACTTTCGAACGTGCAAATCAGGGCGGCGCAAGTTCAGAAAGAAAAAATTCTGAACGAGAAGCTGGCGCGCAAGAATTATGGAGCAGAGTTGATCGAGATGATCGACCGGGAAGGCCTTCGACAATATCTGACGGCAAGGCCTGAGACCTTCCATCCGCATATGGTAGCGGAATTCTATGCACGGGCCGTGATTGCTGACGGGAGGAAGTCTTTCACCACTTCCGTCTTCGGCCACATGATCACTGTCAGCGCCGAATACCTCGCCGACTTGTTCGGATTGAGGAACGAGGGCATGGAGATAGCCACCTACTTCCACAACGATGTAGAGGAGTTCAGGAGGCGGTGGACTCAGTGGAAGAGGGAGGGGGTGACGAGTTTTCGCACTGGAATGCGAAAGTCGGAGATGGACGACTGGCGGCAGATGGTGTGCGACATCGTCGTCAGGATGTTGCAATGCGAAGTTGGCTCATATGCTGAGTTGAGCCTGCGCAAATTCTCCGTGATGTGCGCGCTGGTGGATGGAGTGGAAGGGAACTGGGCCGATTTCTTTTTCGGGAGACTGCTGGAGAATGTTGACCGCAACATCAACATTCCAATTGATGGGACGTTCACTCACTCCGTATCCTTTGGGCTTCCGATCAGCCATATTTTGGAGATGGAAATTGGAGATGGAGTGGACCAGGGGGAGCAACTGGTGAGTTTGGATTTCATTCCGCCCACCAAGGAGCAGGCAAAGCTGCCCCGCCCTGACTACCATAAGCCACGGAGGCTGAGGGGAAAGACAGCAGTCGACCCAGCCACGGTCGTTTCGGAGGAAGAAGAGGAGGATGAGGGGGAACAGGTGCCAGTCATGGCACAGCCGCTGACGGAGGAGGCAAGGGCCGAGTTGAAAAGAAAGATGGAGACCGAGTCTCTTTTTACCCAACTGGAGGAGGCGGAAGAGGAGGCTTCTGGAAGTCGCCCTCAACCAGTTATGAAGGCACCAGTCACCAAGAAGCCCTCCCGCAAGAAGCCTAAGACTTCCCAGCACCAGCAACCACCATCAGCTGTGGCATACAACCCCGAGTCTGGGAAGATCTCCATCCCAGTCAAGAAGTCCATTCTGGGGCTGACTGAGGAAGAGACGCTGGAGAAGATGACTCGCAAGCGCAAGCGAGTCATGACCAAGGCGCAGAAGGCTGAGAAGCACGCCAAGAAGGCAAGGAGTGCTTCCTTGGTGAGGAAGAAGCAGGCCAAGTCAAGGCTCCGGGCTCTGCTGGCGAAGCAGAAGCGAGAGGCGGAGCTGGCGGCCAGGGATGAGCGCTTTGCTCAGATCAAGGCTGCGACTGAGGCCAGGCGCCAGGAGGAAATACAGGAGCAACTGAGGCTGGCGACCAGGGGCAAAGGACAAGCGTTCGAATCCACAAGTGCAAGGCCACCAGCACCAGCACCAGGCGAAATCTTATCTGAAGAAACCTTTGAACGCCTGCTGGTGATGGGCACTGACAAGGATGTACTATCCCTTGTGGATGAGTACCAGCCGGAGGAGGAAACCGCTGATGTCCCTCCACCCGTGCAAGGGGGTGGTGGAGGTGATGACGTCCCACTGGCCGCGCAAGGGGGTGCCAGTGGAGGAGAAGAAGAGCGGACGACCACCCCGGTACAACTGGCGAGCTCCTCGGATGTCAGTTCTGAATCTGAGGATGAAGAGGAACCAAAGGCTGAGAAGCCAGAGCAGGAGCCAGCTACGGAGGTGGTGCATCACTCAATGGTGCAGAGGATGGAGCCAAGGGATCTGTTCCCAGACTTTGACGCTAAGGCTCAAGTTTCTGCCAGTCGCCCCCGATCCACAGATGCCTCGACATCAACTTCTGGGCGACCAGCAACATCCTCAACATCACCAGTTAGGCGTGCACGATCTGAAAGGCGTCCTTACATGCTCTGCATCCAAGAGCATCAACTGGTTGATGAGGATACTTTCCAGGCACGAGTGACAGGAGTGCACCGGTGGGAGCAGCGCGAGGAGATGGCATTTCATAATTCAAGAGTGCCAGAGCCATCTGCATTCAACATCATACCGTTCAGCGGACTCCCCCACCAGTCGGTATATGCCTCCAGAATCACTGCCTGGTGCCTGCCTCTGCAGCCAGTGGAATATTACAACTTCACTCTCTATGAGTATGCTGAGAACATCGCGGTGGAGGTGGAAAATGCCGTCAATGACGAGATAATATCTAGCTACCGAAGGCTCTGGAGGGTGGATCCGGAACTATGTCTGGAGTTCCGGAGATGGAGAATTTTTGACAGATGCCAGCGCCTGCTGACTGTGGAGAAGCGAGCGGTTCTCTACGCCAGGCTGGGTCTTGGCTACTGGAGAGCGGAGGAGGAGTGGGCCAATGCCTTCATGGGCACCGATCCTGAATGCCACCAGCAACTGTCTACAAGGAGGATCCAGCGCCGTTTGCTGAAGATTGCAGAGTATAGGCGGCTGACTGGAAGCTCCGGCCTCCCGCCACGGCAAAAGGTCAAGTTACCTTTCCTCCAGTTCCGAGTCAGCAGTCGGGGGTACCAGCTGACGTACGCGCTCCGACGCCTCAGAGTGCTGGTTACCCTCCCAAGGATCCCTCCCTATCATGCTATCCTGTTCGACATGGCTGCCTGCGCCTTGCTGGTAGACCATATTGTGGAGGAGGATCCTTCTCATGGCTTGTGGCTGACCCTTGCCGTCCCTCCTATTCCTATTGTCTCAGGCGATCTCGTCCCTGATTCTATGGACTGGCAAGTGGTGGAATTCACAGCCCCCCTCGTTTCTTAACAAGTCCAGCCAGCTCCAGCCACAGTGCCAGTTGTGGAATCAGCTGAGGAGCCAGCTGAGGAAGTACAAGTAGAGGCACCAGCAGCTGTTGCAGTGCCAGCGGAGGAGCCAGCCCCGATGGAGATATCAGCTGCATCTGAACCAGCAGCGGCTCCTTCCGCAACTGATGTGCCTTCCTCTTCCCTTGCAGTTTCAGCACAGCCTATCTCCGAGGTCCATCCGCCTGCGCAACTGGTTGCTCTCATTGATGCCAGGATGGACCAGCGCTTTTCTTCCTACCGAGCAGAGATGGCGCAACAAATGGAGGCCTTCACCTCTGGGGTGAACTCCTTTTTGGTGCGGATCCAAGAGGGGGAAGATGCGCGAGCACGTGCCGAGGCTGAGAGGTTCCGTCTTGCTGAAGAGGAGAGGAGGATAGCTGCTGAGGAAAGGGAGAAGAGCAGACAAGACATGGCGGTTCTTACTGAGATCTTGAGGAACCTAGCTAATCGAAATCAATCTCCTGGATCTTCTTCTCAGCCATAGGTCCTGTGCTCTTCATTTTTTGTGTAAGTAATTTTGTACCAGTCTAGACTAGTCAGTTGTCCTTCCTGTACTTGTAATTTCACATCATTAATGGATTGATTACTGACGGGTTGATGACAATTTCTCATTGTCCAACTAATGTCTACTGATTTTTACTTACCAGCTGAACTTACACATTTTGTGTAATCAGCACCAGCACTCCATTATTTTTTAATTCTAACCTGGCTCAGATTCTTACTTCATAATTTA
>JAPKLW010001081.1:151084-161129 GCA_026898455.1 Plectranthus barbatus | reverse complement strand
ATCGGTTAGTTGCATTCTTAACTCCAAAAGCCTTCCCTCAAGCTTATCCGGTTTCCTCTCCAAATATTCTTGAGATGCTCTTGCTTCTCTAACTCTTTCATGATCATGGCTACCCCATTCATCAAAATGAACTCTTGTCATGGATGGATTCCAAGTATGTTGTCATAATGTCTACAAGGAGAGTATCCATTAGATGAGGGATAGTTCATGTTGTTCTAGAGGTCACAATTCCCCCACTTATCTCCATATCTTTCATCTCTAAGCTCCACATCTTCATATCCCCAACTAGACTTCATAGTGTGGTCATGTCTCCTCTCTTCCATCCATGGGTAGCTACTATTCGACATTTCTTCAAATACCAACCGAAGTGGCCTCCGTGGTCTTTGTCTCTCCATCATCTTTGCTCTCATCTCATCCAATTCTTTTTAGAGATTGTTAAGCCTTTCTGAGTGAATTCCTCGATGGTTCTCCATTTGACTCCTACCAAAGATCAACAAACTCAAAGTACCAACATATACAAAAAACAAACAACAAATTATTCACATAAGCAAAAACACAAACACCTAGCCTACAAGCTTCACTTTTCCCCCAATATCTAGCAACCTACTAAATAAAGTCCCCGGCAACGGCGCCAAAACTTGATGCGGCTAAAAGTTCAATCAAAATTAAACTCCTAGCTACATAAGAATAAAATTTGTCAAATCCAGGTCCTTCTTCCCTTCGCCCGCTAGATTACCAGGATACTATAGCAAAATCTAATAGCTAGGCAAAAATAAAGTCGTTGAGTGATTTCTATCAACTAGGCAATCAATTTAAACCTATGCTAACAACATATAAAAAACAATGAATTAAACCAACAAACAACATTCAAACAATTCTCTCCACACCTTGGTAAACCAAGACAAGCAAATAATCAAATGAGGTAGATAGGATGTTGAAATAAACGTAGATTTAATCCAATTAGGTTGATCATTGATGTAAACACATTTTAATCCCTAGGAGATTGAGCAATCGACCCTACACTCGTTAACCCCTTGTCACGGCGAGCTAACGGTTGATGATGCTAAGACTTGCAAACAGCTACGTTATTAAGCCCTAGACCACTCCAAATAGAACGTTAATTATTGCCCTACGACCTAGCACCGCACAGGGATTGGAACTAAAATCGTATGAATCTACACTATTCACGACGATTCCGCCCGCGTGTTGGCTACAGCGTTCACGTCAACTACCTCCTAAGTTGGCTATTACCTACACCTAAGATGTAAGGAACAAGTTCTAGTGCAATTCAAGCTCTCAAAGGAAAGTAAACAAACAATTATCAAACTTAATCTTCATGCATCCTTGTTCAAATCAACATCCAAATTGAATTAGAGCAACATACCTCTCAATTGTAACAATACAAAGTTGAAATCAAATACATCCAATACAATTGATAAGTAGAAAGTGAAATCTTCCCCAATTGGATTTGTTAGGTCTTGATCTACCCCCTTGGATCTTCACTCCTTCTCCAAGGATTGATAAATTAGCTCCTTGATATGGTGGAGGTTTGGAAGGGATGGAAATGGAAATCGAAGAGAGAATTTAGGTAATTTCCCTTTGGATCTTACAAAAACTAACATAATAACCATTTTCCCCCTTTTATAGATGAGCAAATAGGGCCTCAGATCGCCCGGTCGAAGTACGGCTCGCCCGGTCGTAGCTGGAAACTGCCAAATTGCTGGAAAAACCCGGTTTGGCTCGCCCGGTCGATGTGGCTCGACCGAGCCACTTCTCTGTTGGCTTGTCTCGGCCGGTCCTGCTTGGCTCAGCCGGTCGAGCTCTCTGTCTGGCTTGGCTCGGCCGGTCGAGCTCTTTGTCTAACTTGGCTCGGCCAGTCCTGTTCCGCTCGGCCGGTCGATGCCTCCAAACTCCAAATTCGTGCGATTTTCCTCCAAAACTCCACCAAAAATGCTAGTTTATGCCCAAAACCTATCCTACAACATTCAAAACACAAAAACACGACAAACGAACAACAAAAACATATGATATGAGAGTAAAATGGCCGCAAACATGCACGTTCACACATCGAAAAATAGGTCATTTTACGCACATATGTTGGTCCTTAAGTATCAGAGTCATCGTGTTTAGATAGAAACACGAAATGCAGCGGAATAAATAATCGTCACTTACACTTTATATTTTTCTTTCAAACTTAGTTAAGCTCAGAGATAGATTATAGTTTCTTCACAGTTATAGACTAGCAATATGATTGCTAGGTTTTAAATCGTGTGATCAATGAAACAGTAAATAAACACAGTATTTATAGTGGTTCGATCCAAAAAGATCTACGTCCACTCCTTAGCCGACACGCTAAGAATTCACTAAGTAAGTATACAGATTACAAGGATTCGCCTTTTACAGTTAAGTAGGCAGTGAGCTTTCGGCCTGGATACTTGACAACTATCCTCCGTTAATCTGAACTCCTCAGATGTAGGTTTGGCTGAGTCTAGGGAACACCTTTGAAACACCTGCCTTTCCTACTTTAGAAGTTTTATAGTCACTTCCTCACTTTCCTTTGAGTACGGCTAAACGCCCGTCTTAGTCTAGACCTTTTCAGGTGTTCGACTGTTGGATTCTTTCTGAAAAGAAAGCTATCCCAATGATTGAGGATTCTTGAGTGCAATCAAGAATCTCTTCAATGGAGTGTCAGTAAATCAATGAGCGACACTTCTCGTTGTTGAGAGCTTTGAATACTCCTTTTCACGGCTGTCAACTGACTTTTTTTTCTTTTGTTCGCTTTGTCAAAGGAATCTCTCACTTGAATGTTTGCGAATGTATGTAGTGATTAAAGCAGTAGTAGTAGTCGTTGATTCTCTCTTTTGGACCTTCCTTTTATAGGTGGAGATTCAAATCTTGAATCTCCATATTCGTTAGACACAACGTTTCTTTTGTCCGAGAGTGATAAGACTTGTTCAGTCGATTTTTGTTATTGATCTGTACTTTCCGAGCTACTTTGGGAAAGTCTTGTCCTTTGTGTGTGCTTCTTGTCAGAACGACAGTATAGCTTCAGCTTTTGACATTCTGCTCTGCGAATAATCATTAGCGATCTGCTATCGTGTCTTGCTTTGTTGAACGCTTCCGTTGACACCCGATCCCTTGACGTCTGTTCTACTAGCATATTTATAGGTTTGCTGAGCATTAGCAAATGCTAAAGCCTTAGCATTCTGCTAGCGCAAGTCTTCTAACAACCGCTGTCTTTCGATATCTGCTAGGAAATCCTCTAGCAGACTAATCTATTACAACTCAATTTATAACCTATACAGGACTTTACAAGATATGCTAGACTATCTAGAATTCAGCAAATGATCGACCATTAACTAAGGTTTGATCCAACAAAACCTTTTTACAAATAAATCCTAAGGGAGATTTTAGGAATAATTTCCCAACAATTTCCCCCTTTTTGGTGCGATCAAAGCTTACTATCATTTGCTGAAGCTAAGAGGAAGAATGTCTGTGTTCACAAAATACTAAGCTATCCTAGCAATCTAACACAGAGTTTATCCACCTTAGTTCATGCGGAAAAAAATGAAATTCCCCCTCAACAGATGCTGGGAAATATTTCTCGATTAAAAGTATAAGTAAATGCTGCAAAGGTAATATGCTAGAAATTCTAGCACCCAAAAAAATATTAGCAGTCATTTACTATCTCAATCCATAAATTTAAATATGTTGAATACACGGATAGTGTATTTCAACTAGTGCACTTAGTGAGAATCAGAGATTGACAATGAGAGGTTGTCTCTGTCTGATCAGTTTTCATTCATATGATATATCAATTACAGGTACAATGAAAAATGATTAGACGGAGACAAAGTGGGACAAAAAAATATACCATAGAGGTAGGGAGGTAATCAGGAGTCTGGAGCAGGTTTCTTTATCTTGTCAAATTCATCGAATTTGCTAGAGGCTAGCTCCACGAATTTGTCCAAAAGTTTCTTAGCAGATGCACGTTCAGCAGCCTTTGTTTCCAGATCCTTAGCCAACCTCTCATTCTCTTCTTCGAGCATCTTGATTTTCACTTCTGTTTCCTTCTGTTTCAGCTCAACTTCTTTCCGTTTTATTTCTTTAAGAATTCTTCTTTGTTCTTCTTTTGCAGCGGCTCTCGCTTCCTTTACTTTCTTCCTCTCCGTAGCCTCAGCAATCCTCCTTGCTTCCCCCTCTTTGATTGCATCCAAAAATCTGGAGGAAAAGGAATTCACCTTGATATCCACCTGCTGCTTATGCTCTGCTACGTCTGTCTTTACTTCTTGTACAGAGTCCTTGACAGAGGAAACTTCAGACTCGACTGAGTTCACCCTGGCCGTTACGGTATCAACATTAGACTGGACTACCGCAATTTCCCTCCTTATGTCTGTGGCTTCGATCACCATTCTCTCAGATAGAGTGGACACAGCACTTTGAATGGCAAATTGAACTACAGAGTCTAGATATGTTGGAAGATGGAGCGTGCTAACCGGAGTAGCAAAGAAGGATGAGATAGTAGGAACAATGACGGTTTGACTTTTAGCAGTGGATGTGGAGATATCCTCCATGACTACTTCTGTACTTCTTGTGTCAGCAGTATCTCTTCGATCAGTCGTTGCTAGCAGTTATACTGCCTCCTCGATTTCTTTCAGAAATTCTGCTTCAGCAGCAGCATTTTCGGCTTCCTCGAGTTTCTTTGCTTCTGCTAGAGAGAGTGCTAACAAGTAGGCTTGCAATTCCTCCTCATTGTTCCGATATGCGACAATCTCAAACCTTTGAGTTTTTCATTCTTCTTCCTCTCAAATCGCAGCCAACCGAGCTTGAAGCTTTGATTCTTCGACCTTCACAAGTTCTGCTTGGCATTTCTTGTATTCAGCAGCAGCTTTGGCTTGACGCCTTGAGAATTGTATGTGCCCATCAGATAATCCATTGGCAAGGACCGATTAGAAGACGATCTTCGGTGAGCTTTGATTGTCTGGAGTCTGTCAACGACAGCCTTATCAGAGTATTGCTTGGTGCAAGGAGATTGATCCATCCATTCGTTTGCCCATAATTCCTCATGCTTCCAGAATCTCAACCCTTTCCAAGCCATCATTATTTCTCTGTCCTCCATACCAAGTTCTCGAGAAATGTAATCATACGTCTTTCATCGTCTGAACTCTTCTCCCAATATTTTTCCCTCAGGGGTATCTTCCTCCAATACGTCGCCAAAGATTTCTCTGACATCCTTGTCAAATATCACAATCATGAATTTTTCAATTTCTTGCCCCAACAATTCAAACGCAGGATTTGCCTTACTCCTCAAGAATGACCGTCGAAGCGGATCCCCGCCTTCTGAGGAGAATATCCTTAGAGATTTTGCATCATATACGCTTGTGGACTCTTCATCAAGATCGATATCAGGATGTATTTCTGTGTGAGGACCTTCATCAGGAATTACTTCCTCACATCTAGCAGACGATTCCTCGATAGCAGTCTGTGGAGATCGTATTTCTCGCTCATCAATCTGTGATTGGCAAACTTCATGCTCAGCAGATGAATCACCCTCCATGTGTTCAATCTGCTTAGCAGATTCTTTTCTAGCACCACTACCCCCTTCATCAATTCCAGAAGGTCCAACATCTGGATTCCCTGGAAGTCGGCGGGATGATCTACGAACGAGATGTTCTTCATCAGAACTGCTTTCTAAGTCCACAATCAACTTTACCTCAGTGAACCTGCCTTCATGAATTGCTTTATCAAGTTCTTCATCTGTCATAGCATCTTGTGTAGATGAGAAGACCCCTTCACTGTCAACTGGGGGAATTGAGACGGTGATCCTTCCGTCTTTGATAGCTTTCCCTTTCTTGGCAGCATTTCCTTCTATGAGTGCCCCTTCAAGCAGTTGAGCAGCCTTCTTTGCTCGGTGTTCTTCAGCAGCTGTCTTGATACGTTCGAAGTTTCTATCTCGTCCTTCGAATGTCATTTCAGCAATGAACTTCTGATATTCTTTCTTCTCAAGCTCTTTCAATTGAGCTTCGCGCTGTCTCTTAGTTTTTCTTACTCCCTGAGCGCGCTCTTCTAGGCTTTTGGATGACCTAGGAATGTAATCTGGATCGATTTCAGTAGCTTCCTCTGCTGTGTCTTCAGCAGACGTCTTTCCTGCTGCGATGTCAGCAACTTCCTTTGTAGTAGCTTCAACAGCCTTCTTGTCTGCTTCTGCTTTCTCTAATTCTTCCTGTTCAGTAGTGAGAATAAGCTTTCTCCTGGTCTTCTTCTTCGCTTTCTGTGTAGGAGAGGTGATTTTGGTTCTCTTCTTCGTTGGAATTGGCAAAACCATAGCCCCAAGAGTCAGTGGAGGCTGTTCGGCTTCCTTTGCAGACATAATATCATTGATTTAATCTGCTGGTAGGTTGCCTAGCTTCTCAATCTCCACGAGATTCTTGAAGCAGTGCTCTGTCTCAGCATTCGTCTGAAGTAGAGCGATTTCTTCCACAGACATGGGAAGGGTAGGGTGCAGTTGCTGGACAGCAGTGGTAGCTGCATCTGGTTCTTCTGGGGATGGGGGTTTATCTTTATCCACATTCGATTTCCCTGTCAGCTTGCGAGGATTTCTGAAGTTTCCTGGTTTAGGCTCCTTCCTCGTTGCTGGAATGTAGTCTGTGGGAAGAAGTTCTACTCCACGATCTACTCTTGTGTTGGTGAACAATACTTCCAAATATTTGCTGATCTTTAAACCAAAATTCACGTTCGAGGAGAACATTCCGTCTACTGTCATGTGGTCATTCTTCCGAGCATGTTCAGCCCAGCGCTCAAAGAAGAATTCTGCCCAATTTCCTCTGACATTGTCGGTTAGGGCCATCATCACAGCATATTTCTTAGCAGAGAGTTCAGAGTAGGAACCAGCATCACATTGAAGCATCTTGATTACTATCTCCGCAAGGAGCTTGTATTCATCAGACAAAGTATTGATCGGTGTAGCAACCTTGAAAGTAATCACCTGCCCTTTCTTATCCTTCAATTCTCCTGGCTTTTTCCACAAATTCCAACGTCTCTCTATCTCAGCAAGATCATTGATCTTGTATTGAGATATCTTGGTCCCATAATTTCTAAGCCCAAACATTCTCGAAAGTAAATCCGCGCTAACTTCCACAATATTACCATATATGCTAGTTTTGAAAGATTTCTGATCATCGTTCATAACTGCCCTAGCATAAAATTCCGAAACCATATGTGGGTGAAAGCGATCAGGCTCTGCAGAAAGATACTTTACCAATAATTCGGAGTCGAGTAGGTCTAAAATCCACTTTGGAATGTGTTTGGCGGCGAGAGGCATATAGAGGATTCTGTCCTTCATGATTTGCGCCAGACGCCTTTGCTCCCTTGTATGGCCTGATAACTCCTTTTTCCGGGCCAAAACAACAAGTTTGATGTATGGGATTGACTCGTCTATATCTTCCTTCTTCATTATCCCGGTGAAGCCGGGTGCATGTCGAACATGCAGCGGCGAATCTGTCGGGGGTGGATAGATGAAAGTGGGTTGTTGGAATAGAGAAGAAGAGGTGGGATTTTCTGGGTTTTCTTTGTGATTGGGTTCTTGATTTTGGGAATTTGGCGAGTTAGGGTTGGTTTCCATGGTTGGGGATTTTGAGAGAGTTAGAATTTTCAGAAGGGATTTGAGAAGAGGGGATATGAAAAGTTTCGGAGTGTTGGGGATTTGAAATCCGTCTAGTGTATAGATAAAAGATTTTGGAACAAGAGAAGAAATCAACGGGTGGGATTGTTCTCTTTTTAATCTCAATCAACGGCTGGGGTAAGTAGTCAAATCGTGCGAGTACCCACGTTCTTCAGAACTTGAGTGCTGGCGACGTGGCACGATCTGATTTGTTACTGTAGCCTGCGCGCATTAAAATGCGCTGCTTTAGAGATTTGAAAATCTCCCGCGTCTGAGTCATAAGGATCAGCATCAGGAAGCCTTAGCATTGTGGTGGCAATCTTATCAAAGATAGCTTCTGACGTCGAGTAATGGTTAACACTCCTCCAAAAATCCAACGCAATGCCAACATAAATCCTTATGTCTCCTAAATATGGAATATAAAATTCATCACTTTCCATTACTGATCCATCTCTGGACGTAATTATCCTTGATAAGACCTTTTCTTTATGAAATTACTGTTTTTCTCAGAAAGACTGTTCGTATTCCGAGGTAAACAGTAGACCAAAATAGGTCTATAAATAGCAGGTCTCTGCAATCTTCTTCATACACTCTCTAACTTCCTTGTATTCCTTTCTTATTCTCTCAAGATCCAGAAAAACGTAAAAGAGACTTACTTCCTCCAAGAGAAATGGCACGTTCTTATGAACTCTTCGTACCAAGATGCAGAATCTTGTGTGATTCGGGTCTGTCTGCAGAATATGAGGCTGATTATCAAGTGGCAGAGACTACCATGACTCATCTCCACTCCAGTGGCCTAGCCAAGTTCGTGTGCCTTACTCCGCATACTTTCCAGAGGGAGCAACTCCGACATTTCATATGGTCGAGTGCTGCCGATCAAAGCTCCATTTTCTGCATCTTTAAAAATGAGCTAATAAGGTGGACGGCAGATACCTTTGCTAGAGACTTCGGCCTTCCACGGGGTCCGATATCTGTCATGGACTATCGCAGAGATGAGATAGCTCCAGAGTGGTCTTCGTGGATGAAATGGAGAAACTCTCCTAAACTCAAATTTTCTCCAATCCCTTCAGCATATGGTTTGCAGACGCCGTATAAGGTCCTCTTCCAGATAGTCTGCGGCATGATCGTAGGTGAAGATCCTGATGACATGACTCTTTCTCGCGAGACATGGAGGGCCAAGATGGCTATAGATGACAGTGCAAAGGTGGACTGGGCGGCCTTTGTCTTTCAGAAGGTGCAGCGATGTGCCCAGAATTTTCCAAAACTGCCTCTTCCATATGGGATGCCATTAAGTTAGCTGTTAGAGCAAAAATTCCCAGACCTTGCTCTAGGTCCTTCAAACCTTAGGGAAGTAGATTTTTACACTTTCATGCCATTGCCACCTTTGCTGTAATCACCCTTTGCTGTAATCCACCTTTTTGTAAAAAAATAATGCATATAATGAAGTGGTAGAAATTTTATTTCCCATGCTCATATTCAAACTTTTGTGATCTTGACAAACCACATAATTTCAACCACGTGCCTGTGTATCGATAATAGTCCAAAAAATCTAGCAAGATTCAACTCCGTTAATTTGCTGAGTTAATTTTGCTAGCTTCCTAGCAGATGAGTTAACTTAGCATACCCAGTCAATCTGCTGACTGCTCAGCAGCAGCCAACCGCTCAAAAGTCTAGCAGACTTGCTAGGCTCTGAAATTTGATGGTTGGAGATCTGTTGTCAGATGAGATAATAAATCGACGGTCTTGAGTGTACGTGACCTACCGAGTATCTTCCTTTCTCCGAGAAGCACTCGAGTAATCTAACGTGGCACACTCTAACTTGATATAGTCGTCTGTACGCATTAAAAGTGTTTAATCTGGTCTAATCAGACTGAGACTGATTTTCAATGATATCTTCTCCCCTCCTAATATTATCTCCCCTCCTCGAATATGAGGTGGAAAAAAAAAGATTTGACTCAGCATATTCGATCCAGCAAATGCTTTCCTCTCCTGAATATATTACCTTCCTGCAGAATGCATCGGCATATCAAGAGTCGGCTAGATTTTAGGATATCACAAATGATGATAGTCACCTCGAGCCAAACGCTGATCTGACTGCTAAGCATCACTATTATTCTGATTAGATTGCCCATGCCGTCACGACGTTCTATCTTCTTGTGACGATTCACATTTCAGAAGATGAATCATCAAGTACCTTTAAAAATTCCCACGAAATCATAATTGCGGAGAGGTTTTCTTGTCTATAAAAGGAGCTTCTTGTGGTACTTATTTGGATATCACCACAGTTCTTCTTCCTTTCTGGTCACTGCTATTTCTAACAGATTAATTATAATAACAACGGCAAATAAATTTGTAAACCCTAAGGTTATCGATCCAGGGGAATTG
>JAPKLW010001081.1:133387-151074 GCA_026898455.1 Plectranthus barbatus | reverse complement strand
TTAGGAATTGTAATTGGTTCGAATTTTACATGTATTTATAGTGGTGGATGTGTATCCTATCAAATCTAGGGCTAAAGATATGAATAAATCCGAATTTTATCAGATTTCCGCGCCAGAAAATAGCCCTTCGTCGACCGAGTTTGATTCCCGTCGATCGATGAAGCATTTTTGTCTCCGTCGATCGTGTCTATTTGGCATCGGTCGACGCAACTTTTTGCCCTCCTGTGCGGTCTCACGGTTTTGGCCATAACTTTCTCCTCCAAACTCTGATTGACCCGATTCCAGTTGCGTTGGAAAGCTAACTCAAAGATCTTTCCATCCATGTGAAACATTAGCTCAGATTCCAACTTTGGAAGAATTCGTGCATGTTTCTTTCAACATCTGCTGCTTTCGGTACGGATTTCCATTGGATTTGGCCTAAAACATGCAAAAACACCAACACGCGCATAATACCACCTAATATAGACTCATGCACATAATATATATATAAACTTAATATAACTACATAAAATAGTAGAAAATAATATAAATAAGCGAGTAAAATAATGAGCTTATCACTTTCAGAGCAAGAAAAAAATTTGAAATCATGAGTTCACTAAGTAGCATCCTCGATATTACTCGAAATCACATCCTTGACGAAGCAGCCCTTCTTCTCTACTATCATGACCGACCCGCCGTGGCCGATATGGTCATGGCTAAGATTGTTGGGACAGGGCTCAAACAGTTCGTGACAACTGCTCCCAAACATTTTCATGAAGATCTCCTTCGGGAGTTTCTAAAAGACTGGGTGGCTGAGAAGGACGCAATATATGGGTCCTTCCGAGGGAGGCTGATACGGTGGTCACGAGAGTCTTTTTCTCGGGACTTTGGACTTCCACGAGGTCCAATATCAGTGATGGCATACAAGTCCATGGAGCCAGCTCCAGAGTGGACTGCATGGAGGAAATGGTCCCTTTCTCCGTGGTTCAGGTTCACGCCAACTCCTGCGGCAACAGGTCTCAAATGCTCATATCGTGAGCTATTTCACATTGCCAACAACATGTTGCTGGGTGAGGATCCCAACGACTTCTGCCTTACGAAAGAGGTCTGGCAGGTTATGCTGGCTTTGGACGCGGAGCTTGTCGAGGCTGATTGGGCAGGCCTCATGTTCAAAGATGTCTGTGATTGCGTCCGTTTGTATCCAGCTGTTCCTCTGCTTCATGGCATGCAGCTGAGCTGGTTGATGGAGCAGACCTTCCCTAAGCTAGCCGAGGGACCATCTCGCCTTCGTGACTCCGACTTTTATCCATCTATTGAGTAGATTAGTATTTTCTTTTGTTGTCATTTTGAATGTTGTAAGCATCGTTGTCAAATATTAATGAACAACAGTCATCGTTTCTCGTTGCACTTCATATGATATACGTTTGAGCTTCAATTTGCCATATCCACAAGGTTAGACTGCACAGCATACCTTCATAATGATTTGCTAGCAATAAGTGATAGTCATTACATAACAATTGCTACTGCGTATTTTATCTGCTGAGTATGTGGAGACATCTGCTCAGCAGCCTCTTCTTGAAGTAATAATAATAATAAGTGCCATACTCTAGCACAAAATTTCATTAACAATTTGAAATCAGCATCCAGATAATATGTTTAGCATCTTCAAGAAAACCAAGAAGTCCAGAAAGAATGAAAGTGAAATTTCATTCATCTAAGGTCTCTTCCAACTCCATGAGACCCAACTTGATGCATAATTCCTTGAATCTGGATTCGGCTAACGGTTTTGTAAATATGTCTGCTATCTGATCTTCAGTGCATATGTACCGGACATCGATATCCTTCTTCTCCTGATGATCACGAATGAAGTGATGTCGGATATCAATGTGCTTGGTCCTGGAATGATGGACCGGATTCTTGGTAATGCACATAGCACTATTGTTATAGCAATAGATTGGCACACATTCAGGAGAAATCCCATAATCTTGCAATTGTTGCCTTATCCATAGAATTTGCGAACAACAGTTAGCAGCGGCTAAATACTCTGCTTCAGTAGTGGATGTAGCGACAGAGTGCTGCTTTTTGCTGAACCATCTAATTAGCTTGTGTCTCAAAAATTGACAAGTACCGCTCGTGCTTTTCCTGTCAATTTTACATCCTCCGAAATCTGAGTTCGAATATCCACTTAGAGCAAGACTGTCTGCTCTAGGATACCAGATTCCTAGACCCTCTGTGCACTTCAAATATCGCACAATGCGTTTAGCAGTATACAAGTGGGTCTTCTTTGGATTTACGTGGTATCTAGCACATAATCCGACGGCAAAGGATATATCTGGTCTGCTAGAGGTGAGATATAGCAGTGAACCAATAATGCCTCTGTATAGAGTTGGATTCACATCATCTCCTTCCTTCTCGAGCGCAGCAATGCATGTCGTACTTATCGGAATCCTTAGACTCTTCGTCTTTTTAGGACAGTATTTCGCAATCAAATCGCGAGTATACTTCTTCTGATGGATGAAAATTCCTTCGCTGGATTGTTGAACTTGCAACCCAAGAAAATAAGACATCTTTCCCATCATACTCATCTGGAAATTGCTGGTCATGAGCTCTGAAAATTTATCACATAATCCTTGATTCTTTGACCCAAAAATAATGTCATCGACGTATATTTGCACCAGCAAAATACTTCCTTCATCTTCAATGCGAAAGAGAGTCTGATCAATCCTCACTTTCTGAAAACCATTTTTCAGCAGGAACTTGAATAGTGTTCCATACCAAGCTCTTGGTGCTTGCTTCAATCCATATAGAGCTTTCTTGAGCCTGTACACTTGATTACCATGCTCAAAGCCTGGTGGTTGCTCAACATAAACTTCCTCCTTGAGCTCGCCATTTAAAAAGGCACTTTTTACGTCCATTTGCATCACATCGAACTCATGATAAGCTACATATGCGAGAAATAATCGAATTGCTTCAAGCCTGGCTACCGGAGCAAATGTCTCGTCATAGTTTATCCCTTCGCATTGCCTATAGCCTTTAGCTATGAGACGCGCCTTATTTCTGACGACTAAGCCTGACTCATCCCTCTTGTTTTTGAACACCCATTTAGTGCCTATAACACTTTGATGTTCTGGTCTGTCTACCAGTTCCCACACATTGTTTCGTGTGAATTCAGCAAGCTCTTCATGCATAGCGTTCACCCAATCCGGATCTAGTAGTGCTTCTTCGATCTTTTTGGGTTCTTCGCTGGAGATATAACAAGCCAGCATAGTGTTCCCTTGTCTCGTCATCATAGGGTCATTGACATCTCCTATGACATCTTCAAGAGAATGGGCGCGCAACCATGTTGGTCTGACTGGTCTGGCCACATTTCCTTCCCCTGCGAGACCATTGTCTTGTACATTGTTCGCCATAGCACCCTCCTGGTGCTCAGCATCTGGATTGACTTCAACCTGAATATCTGCTGCAGGATTTTCTGGTATGGGAACCTCTTCAGCAACTCTTTCAGCAACTGGAATCTCAGCAGCGCCTCTGCCAAGATCTTCATGAGTAGCAATGCCTTCCCCAAAAGGAATATCTCTTGCTGTCTCCTCTTCTTCATCATTAAGCATCTCTAAAATGTCTGATTCAACAAGGATGTTAGTAGGTGTGGCCTCAGCATGATCACTAGCATCACTGGCCTGGTCAGCAGTTTGGTCTCCTGCTGAGTGCGTCTGGTTCGGATTGCAGTCATTCATAGACTTAGTCGGATCAACACGCATATTCTCGAAAGAATTTAAAATGTTTGATCATTGACATCATCAGTCTCATGATTGTTATCCTCTTTTCTTTTGTTTTCTCTGCGCACTTAAGTAGACTCATCAAAAATAACATTGCATGTTATTTCCACAATATCGGTAGTCTTATTTAATACTCTATAACCTTTGTGAGTGGGGTGTCCATAACAAATAAGTACACCCTCATCTGACTTAGGTGAGAAAGTATTGAGTTTAGATTTTCCGTTATTGTGAATATAACATGTAGAACCGAATGAACGGAGATGAGTTATAGAGGGCTTACGACCATTGTACACTTCGTAGGGAGTTTGATTGAATCTGCTATTGATAGCACTCCTATTCTGTGTATAACAGGCAGTCATGACTGCTTCCCCCCAATACTTAGCAGGTAGATTGGAATCAGCTAACATTTAACGAACGGCTTCTTTCAGCGTCCGATTCCTTCTTTTTACTAATCCATTCTGTTGAGGAGTTCTAGTTGTACATCTTTCGTGTGATATTCCAGCTTCAGTACAGAAATCCATTAGCATTCCATTACAGAACTCTGTTCCATTGTCAGAGCGAATTCTCTTTACAGTAACTTCTTTATTATTCTGCTCCTTGAGAATTAGCTCCGGTAGGATAAGTTTCACCTCATCCTTGGTCTTTAAGAGTCGTACCCATGTATACCTGGAAAAATCATCAACCACCACAAGTGTATATAGTCGTTTACTTACAGTGGGTGGAGTGACAGGACCGAAGAGATCCATATGAAGTAATTCTAGAATCCTCTGTGATGTTTCTTTCTCAGGATTTGTCTTAAAGGATGATTTGGTTTGCTTCCCTTGTTGACATGCTTTGCATATACCTTCTTTACGAAATGTCTCATTGGGCAGACCTACAACAAGCTTATTTTTGGCAAGGTAATTAATAGTTTTGAAGTTTAAATGATTAAACCTCTTGTGCCATAGCCATGTTGTCTCCTCTTTGTTCAGGGTCAGGAAGCAAGAGTGTTGCTGACCACTTTCCCAGTCAACAACATATAGGCCACCCTTTCGGATGCCTCGAAGTTTCACTTCCCCTGTAACATTGTCAGCAATAGTACAACCTGTATTGACAAATGAGACAGTATACCCATTTTCGCAAAGTTGGCTAATGCTTAGCAGATTGTGTTTAAGGTTGGAGACGAGAGCTACGTTGACTATCCTCAATCCATTGCTCTCTATGCATCCCCTTCCCACAACTTTGCCTTCACTGTTATCTCCAAACTTGACTCTTGATCCATATAGAAATTTCTGCAAGTCTGGGAACAGCTCCTCATTTCCTGTCATGTGTGCTGAGCATCTGCTATCAAGGATCCACTCGTTTGATATACCTGAGGTAGTATGAGCTTTTGGACCCTGTTCCTGCAACACAAATGATTAAGTTGATTTAGGTACCCGTTTAGTGTCGGGTCTTGCAGGATTAGCGATGATCATAGTTCCTTTTGGAACCCACATTTTAGTGACTTTCAAGATTTTCTTCTTGATTTCACTATTTAACATTGCTTCAACCTTTGGTTTATCTTGTTTGACATGTTTATATCTTGGTGTGGTAGTGTGTTTGACCTTCCTTGCCCTTGGAAATACAAATGAATTGGGCTCAGGTCTTACATAGGTGTTCCTCCTATGTAGCGTGTTTTCCTGATATATTGGTTTTTCAGCATTATACCGATATTGCGTTCTGTGGTGAAAGGTAGGTTTAGCTGTTCTTGCGTTTGGAACATAACACTCAACATACCTTGGTTTTGCTGAATACGATCTAGTATATGCCCTTGGATTTCGCTGAGGTCCAGCTGACACATAATTAGCATTCGTTCTATTGTTCCTCTGCTGAGGCTTAGCAGACTCATGCACAACATTCAAATAAGTTGGCTCAGATTTATGTCCAAGAGATAGTTAGACTGCACGGTGTGCCAAAATCTATCACGTCTGACAGAGATGCGAAGTTTACATCTCGATTTTGGATGAGTTTACAGCAAGAGTTGGGGACTCGCCTGAATTTCAGTACGATGTTTCACCCTCAGTCAGATGGTCAATCCAAGAGGACCATTCAGACTCTCGAAGATATGCTGAGGACAGTGGTTTTAGACCGAGGATGCAGTTGGGAGCCGATTTTGCCTTTGATTGAGTTTGCTTATAATAATAGTTATCAGGCAACAATCAGAATGGCTCCCTATGAAGCTCTATATGGGAGGAAGTGTCGCTCACCTCTTTATTGGGACAAGGTTGGAGAACGAAAAAGTCGTGGGACCAGACGCTGTGAACGAGATGATTGAGATAGTTCATCAGATCCGAGAGAGGATCAGAGAGGCTCAGAGTAGGCAGAAGTCCTATGCCGACTCGAGGGGGGCCGAGTTATGTTTTAAAGTAGGGGTGATTGCTAAATTATTTTACAGCGACTTAGCAAAGCTAATAATATAGCGGCAAATGAAAATTATCGATCCCACAGGGAATGAAACGACAAAAAAATCCTAAATACTAAATCAGGCGTTCTTAAAATACTAGTTAGGAAAATCAAAGTTTTGGGTTTTGGTGGTTTTGCAAATCATAATCCTTGCAAATAAAAAGTAAACAGTAAATTAAAATACTTTGGTTGAAAACGGTTATGAGAAATACAGATTCTGGGGATATCTCCTTATCAAGTATGACATGAATGAATAAATTGATTATTTCCCAATTTTAATTCCTCTTCGTAGTGAAACATCAGAAAAGTATTACGAACTTCTTAGTTGGACAATTCGTAAAGTAGATTAATCAATTACCTATCTCCGCTCGGTCTCAAGATAAATTAATTAACTCCAAAGATCTACAGATTTATCCCTACAATCAATCTCCTTCAGTTACGACAAGAAATCAGATTATATTGTGAAAATCTCTTTCGATTGAAAACTATTACAGTTACGTCTCAAGTAATCAACTAGTTAATCCTAAGATATGGCCAACAAACTCAAGATTATGAATTAAACTCAGATTTCACAAACTACGAAGGGAAAGGGAAAATAATTCAATTAATCAAAACATGCATACATTGATAATTCAAACCCTAGAATCTGAGGAAGAGATTAGTTACACATATTCAGAATAATGTTCATCATAGAAGAATAAAATCTGAATTGCATCAAAATCGGAATCCGAAATAATCCCACAGAACTCTGTCTTCAAACATAAACTTCAAAACCCTTGGGAATCTCTAATCAATCTTCAATACTAAAATCTTGTAACTATTCTAATGTCTTCTCTCTTTGAAAAACGAATTTTACATGGCTTTTTATAATAGTGGAGAATGTATCATACAATATCTAGGTGTAGATATGTCTTTATCTTCAAAACAGATGCAGACTAGGAATCCCGAACTCGCGTCGATCGACGCTAGTGAAGTACCCTCGTCGATCGACGTAGAATGGCGTCGATCGACGTGGTTTTTGCCTCCGTCGATCTTCTCTTTTCTTCCTTTGTCGATCGCTCCTTCTTCAATCTCCTCGTCGATCGACGAGACATCCTCGTCGATCGACATGGACCTGAAACTGGAAATCCAACTCTTCGATCGTGGAAGATTGGCATCGATCGATGCTGGTGAAGTACCCTCGTCGATCGACATGGAATGGCGTCGATCGACGTGGTTACTGCCTCCGTCAATCTTCTCTTTTCTTCATTCGTCGATCGCTCCTTCTTCAATCTCCTCGTCGATCGACGAAACATCCTCGTCGATCGACGTGGACCTGAAACTGGAAATCCAACTCTTCTCTGTTTGTGACTAAAACCCTGCATGATTCATCAAACACAACATTACGGGTACAAAAGCCAATTCATGCACGAAAACAATTACAAAAACAATCCTTACACCACACAATAGTCAAAGAACAACCAGATAAGTTGGTGAAAATCCTAACTTATCAACTCCCCCAAACTTAAACCATTGATCGTCCTCGATCGATTCACAGAAAAGAAATCTAATCAAATGCAGATACAAGTGTGCAATGCCTCACAAGCTTCTTTTGCAATCTAAGTATCACTTATTCACATAAACCATGCAATCCAAACAAATTCTAATTGTTAAATTATTGAGGAGGAACCTCACCGGGAAGTGTTTGCACTCATCGCTCGATCAAGTAAAAAGCCTTTGAAATTCACACATTCAAAGTTTTAGTTTACCTCACCATAGGTTTGATAAAATTCGCATCTCTCCACTGCTTGTTAGTGTGGTTTTTCAGGGAATCAGAAAGGTCTTGATTTGGTTGTAATGTGGCTTACCTAAGAGGTAGGATATTTTTTGTTAAGTGACTCAAAATATTTCATTCAAACACCAAGTCTTTAGCATATCTTGCCCACATGATTTTTTCTCTTCTAACACTCAATCTTGTTCTTTCTCTTTTGTAATTTTCAGGGTTCGAAATTTATTTTGGCTTTTGTGAACTACACATATGAAGTTTTTATTCTCAATTCTTTTTCTCTTCTCTTTTCATTCATATTCACCAATGTTCACTCATTTTTTTTTTCGAAATTGACCTGAGTAACCCCTAATTTTGCACACAACCTCATATCACAATCCCACAGTTTACATCCTCCAATAAATCACAGTTTCTTGTTCATCAACCCTCCTAATCAAAGAAAGAAAAAAAATTTCAAGGCTCAAGGGGGTTGCAAGTGAAAATTAAAGGTGAGTGTATGGGAGATGGGCTACGAAAGAACATGCCTAAAATCATTTTCACCCTATAACCACACTTAATGCAACCTCAAATCATTTTCACCCTAGGAAGTAAATCTAATGATTTTGTCACTCATCAAACGAAAAGAAGGCACAATTTCTCACAAGGTAGAAATTTTCGTTACTCCTCAACAATTACCCAATTTTGAACAGTTATCATGCACAAATTTATATTTCAAAGATCAACTTATCAAGCAAAGCAACTCCTATCATCGGCTACTCTATCACATGGATTATCATTCTTAATCAGCAAATATCTCAATTATCAATCAACAATTCAATTCCAAGGGAAGACAAGTATTCAATTCGAACATCAGGATAATCAAAAGTAGTTCCGACTGTCCTATGTTCAAAAGCTCATAAAACAATACTCAAGACTATTCAACTCAGAAAAAGTACCACAAATCAAGAGTTCAAAACCTATTCAACACAGAACAAGTATCACAAATCAAGAGTTCAAAAATACTAATTTTGAGTAAAAAGCGTTGCAGAGAGCAATTGTTCACACTGAAGCAAAAGAACAAGGATGGTGATGGTTCAGAAAAAACAAAAATAAAAAACAAAACAGAAAAACAACGAAACAACGAAAAATTAAAATATAGCAAGAAAATGAAAACAAACAAACGTTTCCCTTTTCCTATCCTCATCCCCCCAAACTTTTTTCACTCAAAGGAGTGGACAAGTTTGAAAGTTAGATAAGGAAAAAGGAAACAGTACCTCATTCTTCCTCCAGATGATCCTCCATCTCAACATCGGGGGCAGGCCAATCGGGTAGTTGCCACCGGCGGTCCTGGCGCTCATTGTGGCCTCATAGGTAGACAGAGTCAGGCTGGGTGTTCAGGAGAAGGCGCTGCATCTGCATGTCGAGGGTGTTGAGCCTCGTGGTCACGTGCTGGCGAAAATTCGCCTGCCGGGTGTGATCCTCGGCATGCAAAACAGCCTGCTGCTGCATGAACTGGTACATCATAGCCAGATCCACTCCTCCGGAAGATGAAGACTCTCCCGCAAAGTGACCGGACAAATGCCCACCGGTCTGCTCGTGAATCCGCTCTCCTCCTCCATCGTGCCTCTCATCCTCTGGCTCCTCCTCCTCGGGCCCTTTTGGAGGCATTTGTGGCGGTTGCTGGTCGGGCTGAGTCTGCGGTCAGTGACGAAGTCTGGAGGTGCCGGGACCTCCCTGTGCTCCGACCATGAGCCTTAAGTGGGCGGGTGTGCTCATCAACCAATTATCACGGAAGTGATAATCAGTGACGCGAGTGAGGTTCCTCGGTTGAAGTGAGAACCTGTCCCCGTTGGACATCCACAAGGACCAACCCGCATCCCGTGGTGACAACATAAACATGTTCACCAGGGTCCCAGTGTCGAGGCCGCAACTGTCATCCTCAAGCGACTCGATCTCTGATAGATCAATGCCCACATACTCCGCAATCGGGGTAATCAATCCCCCGCTCCAGATGTTACACTTGGAGGCCTTGATCTGATGCCTCCAATGGTCCATGCCCATCGCCGCAAAACTGAACTCCTCACCGGTCAGCATGCAGTAAATGGCGTACAATTCCCCCACTCTCACCTTGCCGCTCTCGTGTCTTTCGGTGATGGACACCCCCATGCGTACGATGGCGGAAGCCTTCAAATTCCCCGAGTCAAATTACCGCAAATCCTCCTTAGTATCAGCTGCTATCTGGCTCGAGAAGCAGGCAATGTCAAAGCTCGGGGGAAGAAAGCCAACTCCCCCTTCCCAGATTTCTTCAAGCATGTCCCTTGGTATCTCGTAGTGCTCATTCAGAAGTTGGAAGGCGATGGTGGTAGGCTCCGACTCTGGCTGAACCTCATAAACATGGAGTGAGGCAAGAAACTCCTAGACAAGCGACGGATAGATCGGCCACCATGCTGTCATCCAAGCACTCCAGTTTACTCATTGCAGAAGAGCCTCCACGTCAGCTCGAATTCCTAGCTCATGCATTGTTAGGATACATACCGTGGGTGGAAGCATCGGATTTGGAGAGAAAAAATTCGAGTGGGTGTTTGGAGAGAAAAAGAAATCGTGCAAGTGTGTTTGTGAGTGAAAGGAATGAGGGTTTTGGGTTTTAAACCCATCTTTGTCCGGCCTCAGAATTGTTCGCGTCGATCGACGAGGCATTCTCATCGATCGACAAAGACAAAGTTTCCTCGTCGATTGACGTGGTCAAGGTTTTGTCGTGAGAAACCCTTGAGGAAGACGACTCGTGTTGGTCGAAAAGAATGTTGTCGATCGACACGGAGACCTTTGTCGAAATGCAGTCGATCAAACATCCTGGCGATCGACAGGGATGTCCGACAGGAGGAGAGGTGATACGTGCGTAAAATGACCCATATTTCGATGTGTGCGCATTCTTGTTTGTGGCTATTTTACTCCCGTATCATGTGTTTTTGTCGTATTTTGGTTGTGTTTTCATGTTTTGTGTGTTTGAATTGTGTAGGATAGGTTTTGGGCATAAACGAGCACTTTTGGTGGAGTTTTGGAGGAAAATTGCACGTGTTTGGAGTTTTGAGGCGTCGACCGGTCGAGCGAAGCAGAACCAGCCAAGCAGGGCAGACAGAGGGCTCGACCGGCCGAGCCAGGATGGACCGGCCGAGCCAGGCCCCAGACAGAGGGCTCGACCGGCCGAGCCAGGATGGATTGGCCGAGCCAGGCCACAGAGAAGTGGCTCGGTCGAGCCACTTCGACCGGGAGATCCTGAGCGGGTTTTTCCAGATTTTTGGCGATTTCCAGCTTCGACCGGGCGAGCCATACTTCGATTGGGCGATCCGAGGCCCTGTTTGCTTGTCTATAAAAGGGGAGAAGTCAGTTATTTGAGGGGCTTTTTGTAATTTTTCATAAATCTAGTTAGAATTTCTCATAGATTCCGATTCCTATCACGATTCATCCAAATTCTAGAGTATCTAAGAGCTTAATTCACCAATCCTTGGAAGAGAAGTGAAGAATCAAGGTGGTAGATCAAGGCATACAAATCCAATTGGGGAAGATTCCAATCTCTACTTTTCAAATTGTAATGGCTGTAATTGAATTCAACTTTGTATTTGTACAATTGAAAGGTATGATGTTCTAATTCATTTTGGATGTTGATTTGAGTAAGGATGCATGATCATTTGGTTTGAGAATTTTTTGTTTACTTTCCTTTGAGAGCTTGAATTGCACTAGAACTTGTTCCTTACCTCCTAGGTGTAGGTAAGAGCCAGCTTAGGAGGTAGTTGATGTGAACGCTGCAGCCAATACGCGGGCAGAATCGTCGTGAACAGTGTAGATTCATACGATTTTAGTTCCAATCCATGTGCGGTGCTAGGTCGTAGGGCAATAATTGACGAACTATTTGGAGTGGTTTAGGGCTTAATAACGTGATGGTTTGCAAGTCTTAGATCATCAACCGTTAGCTCGTCGTGACAAGGGGTTAACGAGTGTAGGGTCGATTGCTCAATCTCCTAGGAATTAAAATGTGTTTACATCAATGATTAACCTCATTTGATTGCATCTACACTCATCTCAACATCCTATCTTCCTAATTTGAGAATTTGATTGTCTTGGTTTACCGATTGGGGAAAGTATTGATCAATTGATGATTGTTTGTTTAATTCAATGTTTGTCATATATTGTTAGCATAGGTTTAAATTGAATGCTTAGATTGTTAGAAACTACTCAACGATTGTATCATGCCTAGCTATAGGACTTTGCTATAGTATCTCGGTATTCTAGCGGGCGAAGCGGGGAAGGACCTGGATTTGACAAATATTATTCTTGTGTAGTTAGAGGTTTAATTTGATTGAACTTTTAGCCGCATCAAGAAGATCGACGCAGTTCTGTCGATTGACAGCATGAGTGTCGATTGACAGAGAAGGTCGACAAAGAATGTCGACAGAGTTGTGTTGTGTGTGTCGACTTGAACTATGTCGATCGACACAGTCATCCAGAGTATAGAATTCATGTTTTCTCGTTCCGTTTCCATTTCTTTTCGAGTTACTTCGATCTTTGAGTTTATGTTGTGTTATTAGAAGCATGTTATGAATTAAAGCATGCGTATTCACGTGAATTAGTCTATGATTCGGATTTGTAAAAGGTTGTTTGAAATGATCATCTGTTGAGTTTGGTGTCCTTGAACGTGTGACCTAATTTGGATATCCCTGGTTACTTGTAGGAGGTTGAAAGCAGAGAGGATTAGCTCGAGCTAGCAGAAAAGTATCTAGACCTTAAGTCAAACACCAGGTGGGAAACTATATCAGTATAAAAGCGAATGTGCATTTTTCTTTTGAAAATGTGTTAAAATGTTTTTTTTCTTTTAAACTAAGATGATATGCATTGTTTGTGCTATTATATATGTCCTCTGTTTGAATGCTAACAACAGAGAGGTATTAATGAGACAAGAACCATGTACTTTTAGTACATGCGCTACTCTTATTAAATTGTGAAGGTTAGCAACCTTAGGCTTGTAAGATCGGGTGAAATGGTAGTGACCTTAAACCCTACTTAAGAAAGTGATTGATTTGTCTTATACGATCGGGTCTCGAGGTTGTGTGTACTGAGACTAGTGCACTTTGATGATAGTTAGTTGAGTGTGTATTCATTCCGAACTAGTCATCGTAACTCGGAAGTGGGCCAGCTTCCAGTTACAAAATGATAACAAATATAATATCATGTTAAATAGCGCACAAATAAAACGTTTTAGATAGCACGGTTCCTTTCAACAAAACCCCGTGTCTATCTGTGTGAGTTGCATAGCACTTTCTCAATATATAATGTATGTTTACGGGCATATTTCTCATTGGGTACATTAGTACTCAGGCCCTCGTATTATTTCTAAAATACGCAGGTTGAGCGGCAAGGATGGGCGAGCAGGGGTGTAAACTGAGCAGTGGAGGAATTTTGTAAACCCGTAGATCCTGAGATATGCATCTTCACATGCATATCTCCTCCACGTTACACACACACGCTGCTACACACTCTGATTTATCCATCCCTTATTTTTAATGTTGAGTTATCTGGATACTATTTCTTCTAATGCAGACTCGAAGTATCACTTATTATGTTATTTGATTATCTTTCAATTTATTTAAGTCTTCCGCTTTATTTTAAATTGAGAAATGTTTGGCAAAACCTCAACATCAATGTAACGTGGCCCCAAATTAGGGAAGGTCAGTTGGGGGCATTACATTTAATTGCCAAACCAAGGAATTTAATCCATATGAATCTGAATTAATCCCCATTGTTGAGTTGATGAATTTGCATGTTGATGATTAGATTTTCTGCCCTAGAATTTGTACCTTTGATTATTGTTTTTAAAAAAACTTTTAATTTCTAGCATTATCATCTTTAAATTACAAAACAAAACCACTATTTTCTACTTTCTCAAACAACTATGTTTTAAGAACTATGGCTAGCACATAGGGTAGTGTCGTTATAAAGTCTCCATAGGTTCGACCACCTTAGGGTGTTTACTAATTTATTTGTCGTTGTTTCTAAAGTTAACACTTGGTGAGTGAGCTAGTGGACTGGTGGACACGAGCATTCACCAGCTAGAAACATAGCGTCAACATCTTTGCAATCCCCAGCTTAGTGAATTCCAGACTATGCGTCTGAAGAGAGGACATAGGACGGTTTGGCCAGAATTTCTATAAATTATTTATGTTATTTAGTGCTTTATGTAAAATTCTTCATTGGATTTAAAACCCAATACATCAAGTGTTGGAGTTTAATATTGTATCGGTCTAAGTAATATATTGCTCGCTAGTATGACAACTGCATTTATGAACCCGAGGCGGCGCCATAATCACCAATTTGGAGTACCAAACCTCGAAAGACTTCTGTCGCGCTTTAACTAAGTGTGATTTTGGAATCAACAGGTGCATTAAAGTAAAATGATGATGTCTGTTATAATTATATTACCTTTCATTTTTATGTGATTTCGCTTCATCTTATTTCAATATGGTGCATTAAAGTAAAATCTTGATGCATGTTAAAATTATGTGTCTTTCTTTTTTATATGAATTTGTTTCATCTTATGTCAATTATTGTACATTAAAGTAAAGTTTTGTGTATCATTTGTATTTACAAACTTATTTTAGCTATTACTCATTTTATATAAAAATTTGTTCATTTATTACATGATATTCATCATTATATACTTTTTTAAAGTATTGTATGGTAACTGTATTGAGATGACTAGTAGAGATAATGAGACATTGACAACACTGTTTTCTTGAATAAAGAAGTTGGATGATGCATTGTTAAATGTAACTATTCAATATGAAAAAGAAGATGTTTGAAGAACTTTGTGGTGCACCGGTTCTTCAAACTGTTCAAGTGTTACCTCAATTGTTGTTGAAACTAGAGGTGGTGCATTTTTGAACTATTTCGACCATAGTTCAATTATTGCAAATTTTGTTTTGTCATTTATTTGTAATGCATATCTTAATTAATTATAATGCATATATGTCTTTGAAAATGTATTTTCATATGTGTTTGATGCAATGATGTTTTCTTTAAATTTTGAGTTGACAATACATATTTAAGGAACTAGAAAGCATATTATACAAGATATAATGCAACAGTGTAACAGTAAATTCCATGCAAAATGATAAAAAAGGACCTCAATGCAGTAAATCAACAAAAAATGTGGAGATTTTGTTATTTAATGAAATAAGGTGTGGATAAATTGTAGGTTACATTTCGTTCATTGCACAGAATGGCGTAGTACAATTTAATCAAATTTACTTCATAATGAATAAAAACTGAGATAAAATAAAGTATAAATAAGATAAAATGAAGAATAGCTAATATAAAATGAGTTTATAAAATAACCCTAAAATTACGAATTTGTCCATTAATGAACATAAATTGGGATAAAATGCTGCGTTTTTTTCACTCAATCTAGATCATTGATTGTGTTAAATAAATGATCGCGAGTGTATTCTCATTTTTGATGTTTAGCTTCTCTCACCTGATTAGACCTTATATATATATATATATATACACACATTTAAATATATATATATATAGGGATGCGGTCCAGTGAGAACACCTCTTACCATAAGAAATAAAAATCAATCACAACCGTAGATCTTGCTCAATAAACGGTCCAGATCTCAGAAAAAACACGGTCATCTTTTCTCAAAAAACCTGCATTGTTGGGCAATTTAGTCTTTTTTCTTATAATTAAAATTCGCCCTGAAATTATAGCATTCATAATACACATACCACGTACATGCATTATCGAGTTCACAAACTATCATTATATAGAGAATACACTATCATTATACATTATCCCTCTAATTTCGCACGGATAAACAAATATTACTAACAGGTGTAATAATTCAAAGCAATAGATTTTATCAAACAATGCAAATACCTGCATTATATAGTTTATGGACTATCATTATATATCACAAATACTATCATTATATATCATTATATGTTGAACTTAAAATATATGTATAATATAAAATCAATGTGTTTTTTCTTTCTTTAATTAATTAAAAATGAATGTGCAAAAGCAACGTAAATTGTGGATTGTGAATAAAGTTGTAATCAAATATGTATTAAAAACAAGTTGCAATCATTCATTCAACCTCTTCTAGAAACATCACAAGTTGCAAGAATGGGGGTTGACAAATAACAATACAATACAATAATAGATATACAATCCATTGTGGAACAAACAAGGAATAGAACCTCATTAATCATCCTCAATCATCAATTTCAACATAGCTAGCTCTCAATCTCATACAGAGTTGAGGTGAAGGAAGACTTTGGCCAAGGGATGCTTAGTCTGTGAGAGATGGTGAGCCTCCAAGATCTCAAAAATCTCACCATTCACAACAAGGAACACCACATTAGCTATCTTCTGCATCTGCTTGATGTTGTGTTATCACACTTTGGAACAAAACGAATCTGTACAGAAAAAATCATGAATTAAATTTGAAACTTATAACATATAATGCAAGATTTATAACTATATAATGCATGTCTTTACACTATGTAATGAAATCTCATAATGGAACTTAATGCAGAATCCACTAAGTAACAAATTACAAACTCCACACAATCTATACTAGCCCGTCGGATACCAATGTCCTTCGGTCTGCTAGGTCACTCGCCTTGGAACTTGGTCTCGTTTGCTTCCTTCTTCAATCTGAAGTGAGAATGCACCTCATAGCCTTAAAATTGAGAAGTTTGGATGTTTACTGTTGTCTTCACAGAATTGTAGGTGTTTGGCAAAGCCCGTAAGAATCATAATTCCGGAGTGGAAAACTGACTGTTGTGTTTAGTACTTGAAAAGTAATAAATACCAATGATAAGCTTGAGCTTGGAAATCTTAAGCCTCGTGTTAAGAGACACGAAATTTCAAAGTGTGCTTGAGAGCTTTAAGTTTGGCAGAGTAACGACTTGTTCTTTTCAAAGGATTCAGGTTTTCTCCTCTGAAGTGGTTGTCTGCTATTTATAGGTAGATGTGGTCGACAATTTGAATTTTGTATGTTAGAGACAAGAATTCAGTCGTTAGAGACATAGATTAAGTCGTCCAATCATAGCCCATTTTTATCTTGTATGCTCTGCTCTGCTCTGATCTAATCTATTTTTCTCTTTTGGGAGTGTACTTTCACCTTCTTCTTGTCAGACTTATTTTCCGCCAGAGGAATCTCAATTTAAGTTCCTCGGACTGATTTGTTGATTGAAACTTTAAAGAATCTTGTATATGATTTTGAGTTCCCTCGTATTCCTTTTGTCTCCTTGCTTTTCACGTGTACTTAAGTTCTGGAACTAAAAACTGAAATCCTCCTAATTTCAAGTTTTAAGTTATCAAAATCCTTTAGTGAAAAGTCAGTTTCCAGAAACTGACTTTCTGGACATCTTGAGTTTCAAGCTCTGAAACTTGACTTCAGCATTTCAAGTTTCTCAATGTCTTCACTTTTAGTTCTGAAACATGATTTTAGCATCTCGAGCTTTGGCTTCTAACAATTTCCATCTTTTAGAAACTAAGTTTTTGTTTGCTCGATCTACAGTTTCCAGTTTCTAGTTTCTTTTACAACTCGATTTATCCTACACAAGGATTATATATAAAACATAATAGATACTTAAAGATAGTTTTGACACATCAAAACATCAAACTAAATGGTAAACTGAAACTCAGTTTCTAATAATATATACATGCATATATATATATATATATATATATATATATATAT
>JAPKLW010001081.1:62190-128387 GCA_026898455.1 Plectranthus barbatus | reverse complement strand
AAATTCCCTGATTTTATGCTTCATTATCCCTACTTTTTAGGGATTTCGAATTTTAATGTATATTTTTCTAAATTAATTATTCTTATCCTTTTTCACACTCATTATATCTTGAAAAACCCCTATTTTTTTGCTACATTATCGATACTTTTTATTAATTTCGAAATTTTGATGAATATTTTTCTAAATTAATTATTTTTATACTTTTTATCATTTTTAGGGATTTCGAATTTTAAAGAAATCAATTTAACAAGAGACAATTGCATTATCATTTCTATGGAATTGCATTATATAGAATATAAAATTGCATTATCCATAATTTTAAATGTACTTATGTTTTAAAATCTTCAATCATCCCATGAAACGTAATGCAACCGTAAAAAAAAAACAATTTAGCAATTTGCAATTGCATTATCTTTTCCATCGGATTGTTGTATATAGAATATAAATATTGCATTATTCATAATATTAAAAGTAATTATATTCTAAAAATCTCAAACACTTCAAGAAACATGTGTATTGCAACTTTGCAAACTTATCTAAAGCATATTTACAAGGTAATATGACACAACTTACTTCATACGAATAAAAAGATTTCTAAAAACCGCAATTATTCCTTGAAAAATAATGCAACTTGTTAGTCCCTGATCAGAGTTATGTTATATGCAGCAAAAGTATTTAATTATCTTGCACGTATCTTGTTAAGGTCACGACTTAGCAAGCATTTATCCAAATGTTTTAGCTCGAGTATTGGTTAGATTGATTACCGTTTATACTACAACACTTGGTGTGTTGAGTTTTATATGATCTATCGATAAATAGATAAGGTAATAAAGCAGTAAACAACCCAAGAGTTTTTATAGTGGTTCGAACACTTTTCTACGTCCACTCTCCAGTCCTTTGACTGAAAATTTCTCTAGAAGAATGAGTACAAGGTCAGGCCTGATGTCTAACGTTGAGAAGCTCCTCCGTCTGGTCAGCGCGCACCTTCAAGCACCTCGATCTTCAATCTTCTATCGGTGTCGCTCCTTAGAGTGAGGACAAACCTCCCTTCTCCTCGAACGTCGACTGCTGGGAGTTTTATAGTTCTTCCCGGAACCTATCCTTGTGTTGGCTATGCCCGTACGAATAACTCTTGCTCTGCAATAGTGACTGCTAGATTCTTTCTGAAGTAGAAGGAATCCCAATATACCTTTAAGAAGATATACTTCACAGGTCTTCGAGCTTCAATTATGAAAGCTTACAAGAAGCTTCAATTAAGAACTTGGCTCGGTTGTTTGTGTGATAGAGAGATTGTATTTTTATCTCTTTTGTTATCTCTTGTATGTACGAAGTCGCGAACCTTCGATCAATTAAGGATAACACCTATTTATAGGTGAAGATTCAAATGGTCGTTCGAATCTTATCCGTTAGACTCAAAGGGAATGCTCGCCTATCTGCATGCTTCCTTTTTCTGCATCGGACAGAAACTCTTCAAGTCTCCTTATCTCTGATTGGCGTAACATCTATCTTTAGCTGTCTCTTGTCAGAACGGATCTTTTGTAGGTCTGAACCCCTTTTTCTTCATGATGATTATTCCATTCTCTTGATTGGTTGGTTCTTCGCGTAACTTGTAATCTGTCTGATATTTTGCTTTGTAATCTTTCTCTTTATTGCTGATTGTCGTCTGTTGGCTACTGATGTGTGTCGGATGTCTCCGTAGTTTGCTGGAGTTCATTCTTCAGCATTCTTGTCGCTTCCTTCGCATCTCTGGCCTTTCTGATCTTCAGCAGTCTTTAGCAATCTTCAGCAATTAGGTAAGTTTGCTAACTCCTTCAGCAAACCCTAACCTTTCTTTCTATTAATCTATTACAACTCAAGTATAAATTCCTATATAGGATTTTTTACAATTGACTCGATACTGAGTTGCTATAGCTTTGATCCACCAACACATATCAAACTATGATTATGAATTGGTTTACAATGGAGGGGTCTAACAATATTCCTAACAGTTTCCCCCTCTTTGGTGCGATCAAAGCCACTATCTTAAGCTTTAATTCTTGACTGATCATGGGAAAGCTGATTACTGAGATTACATAAAAGTTTCCTATCAATTTTATTCTTAGTGTCTCAACTCCCGTAGACTCAGTATTGTTCCTAAACATTCCCCCTTAACATATCAATGGTTTTGCTCGATAAACAGGTCAATCAGGTAAATAGCTTCAAGGTCATTTTACCAAGTAAGTACAAAGCATATTTATGCATAACATTATCAAGCAATCATAGGAACATTTCACATACATCACATTCCACACAATTTGCTGATTACACCAAGTGTGTAATTTCAGCTTATTCATTTAGATCAGCATTGGACAATGAGATGTTGTCTTCAACCTGGGTTAGTTTTTATTGATAATCATATATTCTTTCGTACAGTCACATAACCCAAATTGAAATTGAAAAATTTGTTCAAGCAATCAGCTAGGAGATGTAGGGTTTAGAGAGATATTACTTCTTTGTTGTTGAGGAGTTTGAATCAACGACATTCTTGGCACTTGAGGAACCGACAGTGGGCTTCTTCATCTTGCTGAGAGTTTTTGTTGTTTTCTTCATGAAGTTGTCCACAAGATCTTCTCGTTCTTTTCTTCTTATTCTTTCCATCTCCTCAATTCTTCTCTCTCTTCCTCTTCACGTTGTCTTCTTAGCTCTTCTGCCTGTAGTCATCTAGCGTCCAGTCGAAGAATCCTTTCTTCTTGTTCCATTCTTCTTTTTGCTTCTTCAGCTAACCTCTTCTCTTCCCCCTCTTTGATCACAACAAAAATTCCAGTGGAGAAGGTCTCGAAGTTGTCAAGTTGGATGGCAAGAATCTCTTATTTAGCTTCAGACACTTTGGTAGAGATTTTCTTGTGCATGATTGGTAGCATTTGCTCTCCGATACTCCGTCCTACCATGGTATTAATATAGTGCTGGAGATCTCTCTTATAGGTGTTGGTATTCAGGGGCTCAATTGCCATGAATGGAGATTCCTCAGCAGATACAATTTGATTGTTAGTGGTAGACATGAGATTTGTGGTTGCCAATCTTGCAGTTGATGTGGATGGTTGTTCAGCTAGTGCCATTACAGAGTGTGTGGTTTGCCTACCTTATTCTTCTTCTTCTTCTTCTTCAGCAGGATTCTGTTCGGATGACTTTAAGTTCTGTACTCTGAAAGGCTTGCTGGCGAGTTGGTTTAGAATTTTCTCCTTGAATTCCAATATCTTCATCCTATTTTCCTCTTTCTTTCGTGCAGCTTGTTCCTTTGCTAACTTCTTCTTTAGTTCTTCAGCAGCGGGCATTTGACGTCTGGTGGCAGGAGATTTGAAATTCTGAGTGAATGGCGGAGAGTCTTTTATGGCGTATTCTGATGGTGGCAGAGATCAATCTCCGGTGGTTGTTCTGTGAGCCTTGATCTTCTATAACCTTGCAGCAACTTGCTTCTCCGTGTACTGTCGTTTGGATGTCTAGTCCATCCAATCATCAGCCCATTCTTCTTCACTCCTCCAATCTTTAAGACCTATCCTTGCCATCATGATTGAGTGGTCCTCATAATGTAACTCGTGAGTGGCATAATCAAAGAATAGACATCTCCTGAACTTTGTTCTCAACCATTCTTGATCAGACGAATCTCCTTGGAGTTCAGTAAGATATGAGTCATTGACTTCGGCGGCAGCTTGTGTTTCTATGAACATACTTATATCTCGTGCCCAAGAGATGAAATCCTCGTTCTCCTCATCTCTTAATGTGATAGAGGGACACCACTTTGCAATCCGTTGTGCTTTGAAGTTCCTGTCGGGTGGTCTTTCCTGGGCACTCTAAGAGTTTCTTCTCTAAATATAGATTCTCCATCTGTGACAATCTCTGCATCTTCTTCATCATCAGAGTTGGGAAGATCACTGAAGGATATACCTGAAACTTCTGGAGAGCTGGGAACCGGAATGCATCGTTGCCAGATGGATTCTATAGTTCTTTCCAGCACACTTGTGGTATTTGCCTCTGTATTCCATCCTAGAACGGTAGAAGGTTCAATACCCAGTCATCGTAGCTATTGATCATTTTGAGCTTGCACACTTGCTGTAAACTCTGCTTGTAGTTGTGCTCTTGACTCATCATTGAGTGTGGTATTTGCTTCAGCAGTAGGTTCCTCAGCATCTGCTTCTTCATTGACTATGGTGATATGCTGGGCATTCTCTGGCATGTTTCTGAATCTGCATTCCTCTTCTGTGCTTCCTGATTTCCTAAATCAATGGCTGGGATCTGGTCTGATGTTGTTCCCAGATCGGCCTCTGCCATGATTGTCACAATTTGGCTTCCTCCTTGCGTAGCCAATTGTTCTGATTCACTTTCCTTTTCAACAACAAGACTGCTACCTTTTTCCTCAACAGCCTGCAACAGATTTTGTTAAGTAATCTCTTCAGTATTTACGCTTCCCCCTAGATCGGTGGTGGGCTGAAATTGTGTTGCATCACAACTCCTTTCTCCTTGTTCTGGAGTTGACAATCTCCTTGATTCCTTTAGGGCTTCTTTCAGCTTTCTTCGCTCAAGAGCAGCAATCGTTTCTAGAACTTCAACGAACTCGACCTTACTTTTCCCTTTCTCGACTTGCCTTTTCTCAACACCTTTTCGAGTGATGTGACCTGTTGGTTCTCCAGCTTGAATCCTGGCATTGCGCTCTTCATAACTTGTCATGACTTCTGCGTACCTTGAATCTCTTTCTTCAAGTGTCATCTCAAGTCGGAACTTGGCATAATCTCTTTGTTCTTGTGCCCTCTCGAGTGCTTTCCTTTGTCGTCTTTTCTTCCCAGATTCTTCCTCATCGGAAAATTCAAGCCTTTGCTTTGCAGTGGCATAAGTGGATTCTGTCGTCGTATCCTTGACGACATCTGAAAATGGTAGAGAAGTATATACCTTAGGGACTTTGATTCGGAGAGTGTTACCTGAAGATCCTCTTGGCTTGCTCCTTCTCTTGACTTTCTCATCATCACTCGCTGGTTTCCTTATCTTTTGTTGAGGGCTCCTCTGCGTTCGCCTACTCTTCAATTTGGTTTGATTTGAGTGTTGACTAGTTTCTTGTGATGGAGCATCGACCAAATTTCCAAGTTTAGTAAACAGAACATCATGTTCTGCTTTGCATCGTTTTTCTTCAAGTTCCTCGGCAGTAAGTGGAGCAGCAGTAGGCACAACCATATGCCCTTGGTATGGTTCTTCTTCGTCAGAGCATGCCTCTTTAAGATTGACGTTGCTCTTTCTCTGAAATTGTTCGGTGGTTATTTCTTTTTGGTTGGCAGTATGTAGTCGGGGTAAATTAAGTCCTCACCGCGGCAGCGTTTTCCTTCTGGTACGATGACTTCTTCACACTGTTATCTTCAATCCAAAGCCTACATCTTGAGTGAACGTGTGATCCTTCTTCACACTCTTGTTCTTGTAGACATGCACTAGCCATTTGGTGTAGATGAACTTTTCCCAATTTCTACGCACTTGATCTTCAATGGCCATCATAATAACAAACTTCTTAGCACTTTACTCTGAGAGTGAGCCCACTTCGCCCACTAGCATCCTTATTACTACTTGCACTAAGCTTCTCATTGGTTCTGCAAGAGTTTTCAATGGTGCTGCTACTTTCCTTGAATCGGTGTATGATTCCGACTTCCATCTCAACCATCTTTTCTTCATCTTGGCTTCATCGTTGATTTTGTAGTTGGAAACATCTTCACCATCATTGCGGAGTCCGTACGTCTTCTCCGAAATTTCTGGACATACCACAATTTTGATACCCAAAACACTCGTGGTGAAGAATTTCTCATCTTTATCAACTATTGCTCATGCGAAGAATCCTGCAACTATGTGCGGACAAAATTTCTTCGATTCTACAAATAAGTATCTCAGCAGGTTCTCTCGGTCGAGTTTACCTATGAGGTCTTCACACCAGTGCTTCTGCAACAGTGGCTCGTACAGTATCTTGACCTTCTTGACTTGAGCGGCCCTTTTCTGTTCGTTGGTAAGTTGACCTGGCCATTTTCCATGACTTATGCCGATTAGATGGTAGTATGAAATTGACTCATTGATATCCTCCATCTTGTAGATGCCTGCAAAGGTTGGCTGGAACTGTTCTGGTTCTTCGAGCATATTGGTGTTTCCGAATGATTCGGCAGGGGGGCTGGTACGGTTGGAAGATTCCGCCATTGGTGTATTCTTCTGAGAGTTTCAAAAAGTACAGAAGAATTTTGAATCAGAAGATATGAAGGTACTAGGGTTAGAGTTCCCAACTCAAATTTATTTTATACGTTCCTTCTTTATCCGACTTCCCAAACCAAGAATTTTGAATCAGAAGTTGGTGACGGTTCGCCTTACGTCCTATTTCGTCAGAATCGTGACTGTGTCTTCTTGGTATTCGTCGCCACCCTGTGCAAGAGTTACTTTTTAATGAAAGCAAACTCTGCAGTTTGTTCATCATTAGATAATCCCGTCTTTTGAGATATATTTGAATTAATTATCTCCTTCTAGCTGGTCAACATTTAAGGATGCATATGTTGAATACTCAGCAATGTGAAAGGCCTATGCTGAGAGCTGGGACTCATCATACGATTGTATATCTTTAAAATGAAATGTCATATATCACCTATTTTGCTGAGAGCTTGGACTCAGCATTATCTCTTTTCTTTGAGGTGAATGACATAATTATGGACCTGATTTGCTGAGAGCTTGGACTCAGCATTCTGTCTTTTTGGTCCTTTGTTCAATAGATGCTTATAGCTTGCTGAGAGCTTGGACTCACCATTCTCTAAAAATAATTTTAAGCAATCTACCAAACTTTGCTGAGAGTTCATACTGAGATCTTCGGGGTTCTACTAAGAGCTTGGACTCAGTAGACAAATTAGACTCTTCTATATTTCGAACCTTGAAGGAACAAGAGTCTTCTTTACTGAGAGCTTGGACTCAGTAAACTTTTTTTGGCATGTCTGCTATTCCAAAATAGCAATCATTATTAATCAACTCAGAGCTTGGACTCAGTAAACGCCGGATATCTTCTCTTAAATAAATGCAAACTCTCCTAGAGACTCGATCTTCTAATTATTTCGTCTACCTTGGGAACCGACGGTTTTGCTATTAATCTTCCATGTGGTGGTTATTTTCATAACAGAATCGCCTCGAGCGTTTGAATGAGATCTTTGGTAATGATAGTGAATATGTATCGTCGCTTCATCACTGATGATGATCCTAATTGATATGTCAGTTGAGTATCTCGATACTTATTCCCATATCTGATCAATTTCCCAAGATTGATTCAGATTTGTTATTGATTCAGCAATCTTCTATCTTTTGCTGATAGCTAGGACTCACCAATCGCCTGACTTATTCTGCTGAATTCAATATTCTTCTTTATTAATCGTATGGATTGTTGAGAGCTGGGACTCAGCAATCTTGTAATCTGTTAAGATCAATATCCTTCGGTATATGACTATGTAATTGCAGAAAGCTGGGACTCAACGATCTCCTTAAAAAACTTTTCTTCTGTAGAGCGTGAGCCAGGACACACTGTTATTCCGCATCGTCTTAACATTATCAAAAGAATTCCACACTATTATCCAAGAACAGAATGAGAGCTGGGACTCATTCTTCCATGACCTCATATAATTCCAATAATCTGAGCTTAAGACAGAGCTCTTTGAATCTACTTTCTACTAGAGGCTTGGTGAATATGTCTGCTAGCTGATCCTCTATTCTGATATAATCCACTGAGATATCCTTTTTATTGATGTGATCTCGAATGAAATGATGTCTGATAAGTTCATTATTTCACTCACTTATCTATATTATTTTCCTACTATTTTATGTAGATTTATTGAGTTTATATATATATTTTATGCATGATGTCAATATTAGGTGGTTTTAGGTGTGTTTTGATGTTTATGCAGGTTTTTAGGCCTAAACTCACGAGAAAACCGTTCCGGGAGCAGTGACGTGTAAGAGTAGCAGTGAAGAGTTATTCCACAAGATGAATTCGGGCTATTGGCGCATGGAACTGGATGATGCTTTGAGTTAGCTCTCCAACGCAACTGGAATCGAGTCAATCGGAGTTCGGAGGAGGAAGTTATGGCCAAAACCGTGAGACCGCACAGAAGGGACGAGAAGCCGCGTCGACAGACGCCAATCAGCATCGATCGACGGAGACCAGGAAGCCTCGTCGATCGATGCAAGCCTCTCTGCTGGAGCAGAAATCTGATAAAAATCGGATTTATTCATATCTTTAGCCCTAGAATTGATAGGATACACCCCCACCTCTATAAATATCCTAATAATGTCGATTTTGAGAGTACCTTTTGACCTTTTTATCATACTTCATTCCAGATTTCAGTTTTAAGAGAGATTTCCAAGAATTTTAGAGTTTATGTTTGAAGACAGAAGTTTGTTGGAAGACATTCAGACCCAAGTTTTTATGCAATTCAGGTTTTATCTTTCTATGATGAATATTACCTTGAATATGTGTAACTAATCTCTTCCTCAGATTCTAGGGTTTCGAACTATCAATGTATACATGTTTGATTAATTGAATTATTTTCCCTTTCCCTTCGTAGTTTGTGAAATCTGTGCTTATTCATAATCTTGATTTGTTGATCACATCTTAGGATTATCTAGTTGATTACTTGAGACGTAACTGTGATAGTTTTCAATGGAAAGAGATTTTTACAATATAATCTGATTTCTTGTCGTAACTGAAGGAGATTGATTGTAGGAATAAATCTGTAGATCTTTGGAGTTAGTTAATTTATCTTGAGACCGAGCGGAGATAGGTAATTAATTAATCTACTTTACGAATTGTCCAACAAAGAAGTTCGTAATACTTTTCTGATGTTTCACTACGAAGAGGAATTAAAATTGGGAATTAATCGATTCATTCATACGTGTCATACTTGATAGGTAGATATCCCTGGAATCTGTGCTTCTCTTATTTGAATCCAAAAGCCTTTTAATTTCATGTTTAATTTTCATTAGCAAGTATTGCGATTTTCAAAACAACCAAAACTTTTTAATTGCTTTTCCTAACCAGTATTTTAAGAACGTCTGATTTAGTATTTAGGATTTTTCGTTGCTTCATTCCCCTGGATCGATAATCTTAGGGTTTACAAATTTATTTGCTACTATTTCTATAATTAATCTGTAGAAATTACAGTGATCAAAAATTGGCGCCGTTGCCGGGGAGTGAACATAAATAATCTTACTATTAAATCTGTGATTGAAATACTGATTTAGGCTGTAATTTTTTTGTACGTTTCTCTGAATTTTTGTATTTTCTGAAATTTTTCTCGCTTTTTCGTATTCCACGTCGATCAATGCTATCCCTCATCGATCGACGAAGTTGCTTTCCTTTCATTGATCGACGCCTGGTCTCGTCGATCGACGCCGTATTCCTTTTTCAAAATTCCAGTTGTTTATTTCAGTTCGTTTCGTTTTATTTCAGTTTAACCTCACTACCTCCTTTGCTGTACAGGTAGTGCATGAGTACAAGAGCTAGAGGAAAAGACCCGCTTTATTACTATCCGGACATTGAAGCCACTTGCAGAAAGATCTGAAGGAATAAGCATGCTCAGGAAAGCTCAAGTAATCACACGATGGAAGATAACGTACCACCGCCTCCACCAGTGCTAACTGCAGAGGAGCAGGCTATGCTTCTCCAAGAGGTCCAAGCTATGAGGGCGCAAATCCAACAATACAATCTGGAAAGAGACCTCGAGAGGAACAATCCGAATGGAAGGGATCTTCGCCATAACCCATTGTTTGATGATAATCCCGACATTGAAGAGGATGACAACCAGGATCCTCCAGAGGAATCTGACGATGAGGAAGAAGAGGAGGCCATGCAGAACCGGTATAAACCTCGGTTCAGGGAGACAGACTTCAGGATTGGCATCAATGCCAACAATTTTGAACTGAAGACTGGATTGGTACAGATGGTGCAACAAAATCAATTCGGAGGAAGACCTATTGAGGACCCCTATGCGCATTTGGATAAGTTCATTATGCTCTGCAACACTGTCAAAATTGGAGGAGTCAGCAAGAGTGCCATCCGAATGCGTCTGTTCGCATTCTCTCTGAGGGATAAGGCACAATCATGGTTCACCGCACTGGACAAAGGAAGCATAGGCACGTGGACCGAATTGAGGAATAAGTTTCTGGGGAACTTTTTCCCTCCGAATGTTATTAGGCAAAGACTGAAAGAAATCATCAGGTTCGCTCAAAGGCCTGACGAGAGCTTCAGTGAGACGTGGGAGAGATTCAAAGAGCTGTTGAGAGCCTGTCCCGGACATGGTTTTCCGCCAGGAGAACAAGCTGAGGCGTTCTATGAAGGGCTCAATGATAAGACAGCCAAGTTGGTGGACACCACACTGGGAGACACCATCATGACGAAAAGCGGAAAGAAGGCCATGGAATTCTTCCAAAAGATGGCCAACAACACTCAACGGTGGTCCTCAAGTCGAACTCGGCCTGTGATGGCGGTCGAGAAAGTGGTGGAAAAAGTTGCCGAGCAACCTGATTTTGCAGCCGAGCTGAAAAAGCTTAGGGAAGAATTTGCTAATCTGAAGCAAGAGAAAACAGTTGCTGCAGTTGAAGCAGTGCAGGGTCCAACAGAGGAAGGCAATGCTGAGGTAAATTTCATTCAAATGGGCGGTTATCATGACAACTACCGAGGAGGATACCAGCAACACAATCAGCAGAATAACCAGCCCTATACCTACAATCACGCAAGGAATCACCCTGGATTCTCCTACGCAAACCCTCAAGCTGCAGAGCAACCACCACCAGGATTTGCCGTACAAGAAGGAGCAATAGTGGAGAAGAAGAAGCCAAATCTCGAAGATATTTTGGCCAAGTTCATGGAAGGCTCTACTGATATTGTAGCCAAGTTGAAGCAAGAAATTGCAGGCGTGAATACTAAAGTGGACCAGGTGCAGAAGCATGTACAAATCATAGAAACCCAGGTCAGCCAGATCGCCGAAGCCCTCGGAGCCCAGCACAAGCCGGGGCAACTTCCGAGCAACACTCATATGAACCCCAAGAACCAGAATCAGAGGAACCAAGTGAATGCCATCACACTGAGAGGGGGAAAATCCTATGAAGGGCCAAAGCAAGCAAGGACAGACACCCGAGATGAACGAGAAGCCGAGAAAGAAGAAGAAGTCGTCATAGGCGAAGCTCCGTCGATCGACGATGCTTCCCTGTCGATCGACGAAGATCCAAAACTTCAGTCGACCGAGACTGACTCTCGTCGATCGACGACCGCCCCTGTCGAGCCACCTATGTATAAGCCTCCCTTGCCATATCCGCAGCGGTTTGTCAAATCAAAGATGAACGAGAAGTATGCACGCTTTCTTGAGAACATGAAGAAAGTAAACATCAACATCCCGCTGATTGAGGCACTACGAGAGATACCGGGGTATTTGAAGTTTTTGAAGGATATGGTCTCACAGAAAATACCCTTCATGGAGCACGAGAGGGTCAACTTGTTCGAAGAATACAGCGCGATTATTCAGAAGCAGATGCCGCTGAAGAGAGAGGACCCAGGATCCTTCACGATCCCCTGCGTCATTGGAGGAGAGACCTTTGGGAAGGTCCTTTGCGATTCCGGCGCATCCATCAACTTAATGCCGCTGTCAATCTTCAAGCGACTAGAGATTGCGAGCATCAAACCAACGACCATATCATTGCAGATGGCTGACAGATCGGTGTCCTACCCAAGAGGCATTGTGGAAGACGTACTTGTGAAGGTGAAAGACTTCATCATTCCAGCAGACTTCGTGGTACTTGACATGGAAGAAGACCACAACATCCTGCTTATCTTGGGGAGATCTTTCTTGAAGACTGCTGGAGCATTGATTGACATTCGAGACGGCAAACTGACGTTCTGAGTTAATGACGAGTCGGTCACCTTCCCCATCTACAAAGCAGTTCAGTAGCGTAATGAAGGGAGCTACCCAGAAGAGTGCCACATGATCAATTGTTCAAATCCGGTGATTTCCTCTCCCTTTCCTTCTCTTAAAACTGATTCGGACTTTCTGGAGAACCGCTTACTGCACTCTTTGTTTTTGTCTTCAGATTTGGATAAGGCGAATGATGAGCTTATGGATTTGGTGAAGAAGCTGGATGTACCCGAGGGAATAACACAGGAGAATGAGAACAAACGGAAGCAATTATCAAGCCGACGCAGCCAGAAAAAGAAGAGAAAACGTGGAAATACCTCCACGTTGATCGACGCACACCATGCATCGATCGACGTAGCATCGGGAGCCACGTCGATCAATGCTACAGTCCTGTCGATCGATGCACGAAGGAAGTCGAACATGAAGAGTTCATCGGCAGAAGCAGCGCGACGTAGAAAAGGGATTGCGGCAGTTTCACCCATGTCAACCGACGCAAATTGGGGAAAGCTGCAATCTAACTCTGATCCGCTGGTTCTGGAACTCAAGATGCTTCCGACACACCTCAGGTATGGGGAATTGAAAAAATTACTACGAGTTCTACGGAAGTACAAGTCCGCCATTGGGGGGACATTGAAAGACACCAAGAAATGGGGGATGCAAGTTATCAAGAACAAAGATGGAAAGGAGGTCGCGAAAGGATCTGCCTGGACCCGACCTCCCTGATGGTGATTGAAGACTCCGGGGGATAAAAAAGTTGATGTCTAAGATCAACTACCAGGTATCGTTCCCTCTTTTGTCTGATATTCAAACTTATTCCACTCTTCGAGTTGGAAATAAGTTTGGGGGGATGTGGACAAAAGATGGAACGTCCTATCTTTTATTTATTCTGCTTTCTGTCTTTAAATTTCCGTACCTTTCTATTTTATGCTATTTTGTGGGGAAAAATTTTGAGTTTTGAAGATAACCTGAAATTTTCGTACCTTTCTATTTTATGCTATTTTGTGGGAAAATTTTTGAGTTTTGAGATAACCTGAACGAGATTGTGAGATTAGAATTGATTGAGGGTTGAGTATTGAATTGATTGAGATTGTGGTTAGATGCCTATGAATGTAGAATACCGCATGATATGACTGATTTGACACTTATACTTGCATGCTGATTGAGCTGATTTGATATTGATTGTGGAAAAAAAAATTTGAATCCTTGTGTGAGAAATTGAGCCTTTATTTCGTTTGATGTGAGATTCACATGTGTGTTTTGATTTCTCTAGAACTTGCCTATTTTCTGTGTTGAGACTGCATAGTGTGCACAAGTTTAGGAAATGATATTAGGCCATCTTTGTTAACCCAATATCCTAAATACTGTCCCTTCACAATAAAAATTTTCCCTAGTTAGCCATTTTGAGCCTGTACAATTTTTCTTTCCTTATCTATGAGATTAAGAAAAGTATTGTCTCACTTGTGTCTTGAGTTGTGGTATGTATGGGGATTGATTAGTGAATTGGTGATAAGATATGATAAATTAGTGGTGAAAAGATGTGTGAAAAAGAAGCTCAAAGAAATAATTAGAATTCTCATAAGCTCTCTGAAAAGAAAAGAATACAAAATTATCGGAAAAAGCATAAGAGATTCAAAATGAGCTATGAAAAAAAAATTATATTGTGAGTTAGTTGATATATATGAGGAGATAAGGTGGATGATTATAGATGGTGGTTGGAGATGTTGAGATTCATGAACTCAATTGATTTAGTCACTTGGCCATATTTCCCTACCTTATCAGAAAAAGCCTACGTTACAACCTTTCGAAAGTCCTTTTTGATTCTAGACTTGTGTGCACATTCTAGCAGTGGAGATATTAGAAAATTTGCAAGCCTATGGTAGAAATTTCTTCATACATGTTGTTTAGTGCTTTCATCTTTACCTTAAACACTTGAGAGTTGAGCGATACACTTCCTGTGAGTTCTTCCACGGTTGATGAATTTTCCGTCTCTTCCAAATTGCTTGTGGGTAGTGGATTCTTGGTTCTTGATTGTGATGAATCTTGTGAGGCATTGCACTTTAACCACTTGATCTTTTGATTTCTTTCTTGCCTATTGATTGAGGACAATCAAACGTTCAAGTTTGGGGGATTTGATAAGTTCATTATTTCACTCACTTATCTATATTATTTTCCTACTATTTTATGTAGATTTATTGAGTTTATATATATATTTTATGCATGATGTCAATATTAGGTGGTTTTAGGTGTGTTTTGATGTTTATGCAGGTTTTTAGGCCTAAACTCACGAGAAAACCATTCCGAGAGCAATGATGTGTAAGAGTAGCAGTGAAGAGTTTTTCCACAAGAGGAATTTGGGCTATTGGCGCATGGAAATGGATGATACTTTGAGTTAGCTCTCCAACGCAACTGGAATCGGGTCAATCGGAGTTCGGAGGAGGAAGTTATGGCCAAAACCGTGAGACCGCGCAGAAGGGACGAGAAGCCGCGTCGACAGACGCCAATCAGCATCGATCGACGGAGACCAGGAAGCCTCGTCGATCGACGTGGATCAGCCACGATCGACGCGAGCCTCTCTGCTGGAGCGGAAATCTGATAAAAATTGGATTTATTCATATCTTTAGCCCTAGAATTGAAAGGATACACCCCCACCTCTATAAATATCCTAATAATGTCGATTTTGAGAGTACCTTTTGACCTTTTTATCATACTTAATTCCAGATTTCAGTTTTTAGAGAGATTTCCAAGAATTTTAGAGTTTATGTTTGAAGACAGAAGTTTGTGGGAAGACATTCAGACCCAAGTTTTTATGCAATTCAGGTTTTATCTTTCTATAATGAATATTACCTTGAATATGTGTAACTAATCTCTTCCTCAGATTCTAGGGTTTCGAACTATCAATGTATACATGTTTGATTAATTGAATTATTTTCCCTTTCCCTTCGTAGTTTGTGAAATCTGTGCTTATTCATAATCTTGATTTGCTGATCACATCTTAGGATTATATAGTTGATTACTTGAGACGTAACTGTGATAGTTTTCAATGGAAAGAGATTTTTATAATATAATCTGATTTCTTGTCGTAACTGAAGGAGATTGATTGTAGGAATAAATCTGTAGATCTTTGGAGTTAGTTAATTTATCTTGAGACCGAGCGGAGATAGGTAATTAATTAATCTACTTTACGAATTGTCCAACAAAGAAGTTCGTAATACTTTTCTGATGTTTCACTACGAAGAGGAATTAAAATTGGGAATTAATCGATTCATTCATACATGTCATACTTCATAGGTAGATATCCCTGGAATCTGTGCTTCTCTTATTTGAATCCAAAAGCCTTTTAATTTCCTGTTTAATTTTCATTAGCAAGTATTGCGATTTTCAAAACAATCAAAACTTTTTAATTGCTTTTCCTAACCAGTATTTTAAGAACGTCTGATTTAGTATTTAGGATTTTTCGTTGCTTCATTCCCCTGGATCGATAATCTTAGGGTTTACAAATTTATTTGCCACTATTTCTATAATTAATCTGTAGAAATTACAGTGATCAATGTCGGATATCGATGTGCTTTGTTCTGGAGTGATGAACAAGATTTTTTGTGATGCAAATCGCACTGTTGTTGTCGCAGTAAATGGAAACGCAACCAGTGCTGACTTCATAATCTTGAAGTTGTTGCATGATCCACAGCACTTGTGTGCAACAACTGGTAGCAGCTACGTATTCTGCTTCCATTGTGGATGTTGCTACAGAGAGTTGCTTTTTGCTGAACCAGCTTATCAGCTTATAACCTAGGAATTGGCTTGTTCCACTTGTGTTCTTCCAGTCAATTCTGCAACCTCCGAAATCTAAATTTGAATATCCTGAGTGTGAGATTGTTTGCCCTGGGATACCTAATTCTTAGAGATTTTGTTCCCTTTAGATATCTGACAATTCTTCGAGCATACTCCATGTGTGACTTCTTCGGATTTGCTTGATATCTGGCACATACTCCTACAGCATAAGAAATGACTAGTCTGCTGGCTGTCAAGTATAGCAGTGAGCCAATTATTCCTCTGTATGCTGTGGGGTCTATGGATTCGCCTGCTTCATCCATTGATATCTTACACGCTGTACTCAATGGAATCCGTAGAGTCTTTGTCTCTTCTAGGCAGAACTTGCTGATGAGATCCTTTGTATACTTATTCTGATGAATAAAAATCCCATCGTCTGATTGCTGGACTTGTAGACCTTGGAAGTAAGACATTTTTCCCATCATACTCATTTGGAAGTTGGTTTGCATAAGCTGAGCAAACTTCTTGCAGAGACTTAGATTTCTTGATCCAAATATGATGTCATCTACATAGATTTGAACAAGCAATATGTCTTCAGCATATTTGATCAAGAATAAGTCATATTGATCTTCCCTTTTCTAAATCCATTCTTGATCAAGAATTGTGATAAACGTCTCATACCATGCTCTTGGAGCTTGCTTTAGTCCAAAGAGAGCTTTCCTTAGTCTGTACACCTTGTTTCCGCATTCGAACCCCGGAGGTTGTTCCACGTAGACTTCCTCCTTTAATTCGCCATTAAGAAATGCAGTCTTGACGTCTATTTGGAATACTGTGAACCCATGATGAGCAACATATGCTAGGAATAATCTGATTTCTTCCAAGCGAGCTACTGGAGCGAATGTTTCATCGAAGTCTATCCCTTCGCACTGTGCATAACCTTTAGCAACTAATCTGGCCTTGTTGCGAACGACGAGTCCATTTTTGTCTCGCTTATTCTTGAATACCCATTTAGTTCCTATTACCGATTGATGTGTTTGACAATCAATGAGATCCCATACATGATTCCTTGTGAACTCTGATAGTTCCTCCTGCATTGCGTTGATCCAGTCTGCTGATTTGAGTGCGTCTGCTAGTTTGGTAGGCTCTATGAAGCAGGCAAGTAGTGCACTATGTCTGGTTCGGATTGGATCAACAATATCTCCTAGAATCGCTTGATTAGGATGATCTCTGAGCAGCCATTTGGGTCTTTGCAATTCTTCTACAAGAATGACTTGACTGCTGGATGGTCCGATGGGTTCTTCTGAAACTGTAACATCAACAAGCTATAGAGTCTCCATGTTGTCTACTACCCTTGTTGAGTCATCTTTTGCCGAAGGATTGTCTTCTGACATTTTGTTTGCTGGATTTTCTATTACTGGTGTAGTGGTCCTATCTGTAGCAGTCTGCTCCTGGATGTCTTCAGCAGGGTTGTCTTCAGTAGATCTCTCGCCATTCTGAGAACCTTTAGATTGTTGATCATCTTTATCCCCTTTAATTCCCTGTTCATCAGTAAACTCTTCGAGAGATTGTATGGTGGCCTTAGCATTACCGATTGCATCACAGGCCCTCTTGACTATCGATTGATAAGTCAAGGTCTCTAGTAGAGATAATGATTAATTCATTAACCTAGTCAGATCATTTGGTTCAGTTTTAGAAGTATTCGAGCCCGAAGATCCATTGACATCATTAGTTTCGTGAAACTCATCTCTTTGGCTTCTTATGGTCATCCACACTAATGTAGCTTCATAAAAAAAAACATTGCATGTTATTTTCACAAGTTTGGTTGTCTTATTAAGCACTCTATATCCCTTATGAGATGGATGTCCATATCCTAGGAACACTCCTGATGGATTTATATACTGAAAGCATTATGATTGGTATATTATGTACAAGGTCGATTGGTTAATATACCGGGAATCGTAAATGTTTTATGTTCATCTCCAGTCTGAATTAACAAACATGTGCCGCAAACACTGTTATCCTCTTATCTCGTCGATAGGGAGATCATACGGTGTGTAGTAGATTAAAGAAGATCGTATGGATCGTTTGACCTAGCGAGATATAAATGGTTATCACAGTTGAGATAGTTCCAGGATAAACTGTCAGTGTAGGCTGCAGCATACGCAGTAATAAACATCTTATCTTGGATGGCTTGGTATGCTTGTGTGGGGCACACAATTATAAGGACCTAAGTCGAGATCGACTCTTTTATCTGACATTAAAAGAATCTAGATCTCTATGGCTTGATGAGATCCTAAGCCTAAATAAAGTACAAAAGTATACACAGATTGTGTGTAACTTTGAGTTGCATTGAAAGGCTCTAGTTGAGCTTGTATATCTATATCTTGGGTGATAGCAGTTTGTGTATGACTGTCAGGTACTGGAACTACGTAACCACATCCAGTATAGGATGGTGACATTCCCTGAGCAACTCAAAAGGTTCGTTATGCTAAAGTCCTGCAGGCTGATTAAGTTCAAACATACGTGAAAAGGTTAGAGTGGATTGACTCAGAAATATAAGATGTTAATTAATTAAATGGTATGTCAGAGCTTAAAATAAATAACAAATGTTTGTAACCTTAAATGTGGGGATATACCAAGCCCATGCAACCCGTACCTCAAAACGTGGTAGCAAATAGGTAGGATAGTATTGATTCTCTGGTGGATTAAATCAATATTAATTAATTAATTATATTCTGGGTTGAATATGAGAATTAATTAATTGATAGGCCTTATTTGCTATTTGCATTCTGGTCCCTGGTTTGGCCCATGAAAACTCAGGCCCAATAGAAGTCTAGTATTTTCCTATATAAAGCCCTCAGGTTCACAGATCAAAATACACACGATACAACACAGGATCATATGTTGCAACACGACAAACCAATATTTTGGGAGCTGCATGTGATCGACTAGATCTGAGAACCAGGAGGAAATTTTGCTTCTCAACTGGGCGAGGAATCCGAAGGGAATCTTCACCAGATATTCGGATTAGAGTTTGGATACGGATCAGAAGATCAGATCAGGAGGATCTTGTTCTTTCTTCTCTCCCTCTTTGTTTTCAAAAATTAATATTAATTTTCAAAGATTTAATTCCTTGATCTGCTAGGAATAAATCTTGGTACGAGGAAAATGGATCGAGGATCAAATCTATGTGCACTCGTTCTTCAGGTTTCTATAATCTAGGTATTCCAAAAAACTCCCTTTATGCATAATCAATAAGAGCATGCTAGGATTAATCATAGGCATAGCAATTTATTTTTGATATTCCAGTTAATGATCCCGGCTAACGAATTAAGTGATTCATTTCACAAATCCCTTCAATGGGTATGAGAGCAAGGTTTAATTAATTGGCTCTGTCACGAAAAATAATATTGCCTATGATTTGCATGATAATTATTATTGAATGAATGCATGAATGAGTTTTTGGATTGTATGTTTTGTGTTTTATTGTTCCTCGTGGTTCTCGGGTTAATCTGCCCTTTTATAAGGATTCGTTTTTCACCCACGAGATAAATCTGTGGTTAGATTTAAATTCCAAATTTTATTAGGATGTTATTCCATGTAATTCATCAATTTTAAAATTGAATCTGTAAAACGGATAATGAAGAACACAAAGAACACGAAGAACATGAAGAACACGAAGAACGAAGGGCCGCAGACGATGCACGATGATGCCGGCACGGCAGCAGGCCGTGCACGGTAGGGGCACGACAGTGACGGCGCAGATGCTACGAAACCCTAGGGTTTCCAGCGCGTGATGCACGCGCATGACGAGCAGCAGCCGTGCGGCCACAGGCCGGCCAGGCGGGTGCAGCAGCTCCAAGACAGTGACACGGGGAGGCAGAGGCTTTGCTTCGACGGAGGGCAGCGATAGCCTGGGCACGAGGAGCCACGCGCGACACGGCGGAACACTGGGTTCCACGTGCGCACACAGGCACCCTCTACGACCCCGAGCGTGCTCACCGGTGGTAGGCTCGCGCTCCTTGGACGGCGTCGATGGGGCGGTGGTGTGGTGTGGCTCGGACTGGAGGCAGCGGCGGCAGTCAGCGGACAGTGGTACGGCACGACTGCAGCAAGCACAAACCCTAGGGTTTGTGGCTGCAGTCGGGGCGCGCATTTCCTTCGCACCCTGTGCATTTTTTCGGCAAAGCTAGGGGCGCCGATGGTGGAGAAGAGGTGGCCGGCATTGGGGCAACGACAGAAAATGTCGGGGTGATGGCCGGAGGAGACGGATCGCAGGCTGCAGCCATGCGACGTGGATGCATGGCTGCTGCGCAATTCCTGCAGTCCTCGCATTGGAGGCGACGAGTCACCGACAGTGGTGATTTGGCGGTGGTGGCCCGTCGGGCCAAGTTCTCGCGGGCTATTGGGCTTGCAATGTGTGCACGGGCCCGCGATTTGGTTAACTGGCCTAGTTATCCAATTTACTGATGAATCAAATCTTGGAGGCCCAGTTTCAGAAAATGAAATCAGATCAAAGTCCAGTGGAAGATCTGTGAAATAATTCCAAATTGTAATAGATAGGATTATTTCTTAATTTCGTATCATGAGGCCACAAGGACATTTTTTATTTGCTTTATTATTCGTCTTCGCATGATATATGTGTTTAAATTAATTGCGCAGCATTCAAGCATGTTGTAGATAATAGGAGCACGTTTATTGCTTTTATTTACAGCTTTTAAAAGCATGCTTATGTGATTTATTTTATGTAATTAATTATGTTGGTCCCAGATCAGAGTCATCGTGGTGAATAGCAAGCAACCAACACACACAAATGCAGCGAAAGTTTAAATATTATCTTGCACTTATGTTCTTAAAAATGTCTTAGCTCGAGGTGAAATTAGGGTTTCTTTCAAGCAAATACTCTAGCAACTATCGTTGCTAGGTTTCAAATCACAACACCCAAACAGTTAATAATAAAACAATAAAGACACAATATTTATAGTGGTTCGATCCAATAGATCTACGTCCACTCCTTAGCCGTATCGCTAAGAATTCACTAAAAAGATATTGAAGAACAAGGTTTTGCCAAACACTTGTAGCATGTAGTGAGCCTTCGACCTAGCCACTACAAAGCTATCCTCCGATGCTTCAACCTTCTTGACCGCAGCTCCGGCCAAGTCAAGGGCGACACCTTCGTAAAACTTGTCCTTTGCTGGAATGGAAATTTTATAGTTCTCTCCGAACTTTGTCTGGTTTTTGCGGCAGTTGCTCGTGAGAGTCAATCTCTTTTCAGAGATGTGACTGTTGGATGCTTCCTATGATTGGAAGGTATCCCAATGATTGAAGATTCTTGAGCAAAGTCAAGGAACCTATTGAATGTAGTGTCAGATCTTCAAGTGGGGGACACTACGGTTGTTGAGAGCTTTGAATGCTTTAAGTCTCGTGCTCTCAACTGACTACTTTCTCACCTTTTGTTTTGTCGGAGGAATCTTCAGATGTGGTTGAGGTTCCTTAGTTCGTGAGTAATGGAAGCAGTAATTGTTCGAGTAGTTGTCGTCTCTCTGTTCGGACTTGTCTTTTATATCTGGATTTTCAAACTTTGAATCTCCAGACCCGTTAGACACAACGGTTCTTCTTGTCCAGAATGGCTTCTGCTATTTCTATCTTTTCCGGTGTCGTACAGTACTTTCCGACCTAGTTCAGGAAAGCTTTTATCTTTTCACTGTACCTTTGTCAGAACGGTAGTATTCAGAGATCGTTGCTAGATATTTTCCTTACTTAGCATTCTCGGAGAATACTGGAACGATCTGCTAAACCTCTTGATTGCTACGCTCTTCCAGCAATCGGCTCTTCAATCTGCTGACTCCTTCAGCAGATGCGCATTCAGCATATAGGTCTTGACTGCTGATTGCTATTCCTTAGCAATCTGCTTGTATGCTAGTGAATGCTATGTTCCTTAGCCTTCTGCTACCTTTTGCTTCTGACTGCTGAGTAGGACTCCTAGCATTCTCTTCCTTAGCATATGATTGCTAATGCCTTAGTTATCATCTTTCTTAGCACTTGACCGTTAACATCTCTAGCAGTCATCCTTATCAGATTATTTCTCTAGCAGCTACCATCTGCTGAGAACTCTTCTAGCATCCCGAAGTTGCTTGACTTGATTTCTTTCGTTCCACTTGCTGATTCCTTCAGCAATCTTCTCAAGCACTTCCTAATCTATTACAACTCGATATTTTTCCTAAATAGAACATTACATAGGAGTTGCTAGACTATGCTAGAATTCAGCAGTGATCGACCAATCTACTTAGGCTTTGATTCAACAAAACCTTTTACAATTTGATCTAAGGGAGGAATTTTACAAATAATTCCCAACAATTTCCCCCTTTTTGGTATGATCAAAGCTTACTATCACTTGTTGAATCTAAGAGGAAAAATGTCTGAGTTTACAAGAAAATTCTAAGTATCAGAGCTATATCCTAGAAATCTTACTCAGAGTTTATCCAACTTTGTTCCAATAGGATTGATTTTAATAAAATTCTCCCTCAAGAAGTGTTGGGAAATATTTCTCGATTAAAAACATAAGTAAATGCTGCAAGGAATATGCTAAGAATTCTAGCATCCAATTAAATCAGCAGGCATTCACAATCAATCAAGTTATACTCAGCATCCACATGCATTTTTGTTGAATACACAAAGAGTGTATATCAACTAAGACATGCAAAAAAAATCAGAAGCGGACAATGAGAAATTGTCTAAATCTGATCCAATTTTCATTTATGATTGATCATTACAAGTACAATGAAATTGGAAAAGATCAAAAAGATGTACAGAATGTACATCTTACAGAAGGTTTGCTAAGAAAATTAGGAGTCAGGTGCTGGCTTCTTTCTTTTGTCCAATTCATCGAATTTACTCACTGTCATCTAAATGAACTTTTCGAGATAAGCCTTGCTAGCCTCCCTCTCTTTGAATTCTCTTTCAAGTTGCTTAGCAATCTTCTCTTTCTTCATATCCAGAAGCTTGATCTTTAGATCCATCTCTTGTTTATTCAGATTCTCAAGTGCTAGTCTGCGCTCTTCTGCAGCCGCAGCTAGTGCTTCTTCCTCCTTCTTCCTTTGCTCTAATTCAGCAAGTCTTCTTTCTTCCCCCTCTTTGAGCGCAGCCATAAAGGTGGAGGAAAAACAAGTAACAGTTTGCGCCATTTGTTGCTGGGACTCATCAACATCTTCCTTCAGCACTTCCATGTTCAATTTTACTTCAGCAACATCGTGCTTGACTTTACCAACATCAACCCTCACATCTGAAATCTCACTTCTAATTTCCTCTACTTCCCTCATTAGATCGGCGTTTTGGAGAGCCACTTGCTCATGGACAACATGAGGAAGAGAGGTGGAGAGAGCATGTTGGATCGCATGTTGCATAGCAGAATTGACAAAGATTTGAAAGGCATTGGAACTTACAGGAAGAACATCCACAGCAGATGATGAAATGATGACAAGTGCTCCACTACTAGATGATGGATGAACTTCAGAAATAGGCTCAATGTCCATAGCTTCTTCAAACCACTAGGTCTGCTCTTCGAGATATAGATTCTCAGCATCTATGCATTCTGCCTCCTCAGCATTCCATGCCTTCTCTAGAGCCTCAGCAAGTTCCCGAGCTTTCCTTTCCTTCTTTGCTTGTGCCTCAGCAAGGGCAGCAACCTCTGCTTCATCGGCAGCAGCCTTCAAGTATGTATTCTCCTCGGCAACCCATTCAGCCTCCTCTGACTTCCAGACTTCTGAGAGCTCAAATTCTAGGAGATATGCACACATTTCTGCCTCTCTGTTTCGGTGTAAGGTTATCTCAATGTTCTTGGAGTCTGGCAAGGACTTGTTTGTCAGTGAATTGCTTGGTGAGGGGAGCTTGATCCATCCAATCATTAGCCCGATTCTCCTCTTGCCTCCAATAAGTAAGTCCTTTCCTTGCAATCAGTAGCATCCTTTCTTCGAAGCAGAGCTCACGCATTATGTAATCGCACATCTTCCAACGCCTTAGCTCTCTTGCGAGGACTTCTCCTTCTGGGGTTCCATCATCGACCTCTCCAGAGAATACCTCTGCAATATCTTTCTCGATCTCCGCAGTGATAAACTCTTCAATTTCATAGGAGATGGGAAGAAATCAGAGTTTACCTGCTCATCAAAAGATATCGGAGCACACCATTGTGAGATCCTCCACAACTTGTATTGCTTTCCAAAAAGTCCCTTAAAGGGTACGTGTAGCAGCTCATTATCCCCTGTCTTGATATTCCTTAGGTGTCGCGCAACAAAAACCTCATTTGACTCGCCTTTGGAGTCAGAATCAGAAAAGCATGAGGTGAGGAAGCCTTCATGTTGTTCAACTTCTTCAGTAGTTGTTTCCTCTGCACCTTCACTGCTTGGTCTCTCTTCAGCAGTATCCTCTGTGTTGGGCCTCGTCTCAGCAGGCGTCTCCACGCTAAGCCTATCAGGAACAGGGATCTCTATGTTAGACCTCTCAGCAGTTGTCTCAACAATTCCAGTAGATGTGCCAGCAGGGAGCTCAACATTCAGTCCAGAGCCTGAGGCTTCATCGTATACCATCTCCTCATTGCTGCTGTCATCTGCTTGCTCTACAATAGGCTTCTTTAATGTAACTCCTCCTTGAGGGCGATCTGGAGCATTAAAAGCTCCATTCTCCAGCAGCCTCTCGAGGTCTTGATCTGTCATAGCCTCCTGCTCAATGACAATCTCCTCTGCTAGTGTTGGGGTGGGAATGGGAATAGCAGGAACAACCTTCTCTTTCCCTTTCTTGAAAGCTTCAACTGCTTGCCTTCGTGCATCTTCAGCTGCTCTGGCTATCAATGCAGCAGCTCTCTCGGTTGCTTGTTTATCAGCAGCCGCTTTCTTAGCAGCACGTTCCTCAGCACGCTGCTTGGCTTGCTCGAAATTCCTGTCTCTGGCTTCAAAAGTAAGCCTCTCCATCTCCTTCTTGTGTTTTTTTATTTCTTGATCCTTCTTCTGAGTTTTCCTCTTCCTTATCCCTTTCAATCTCTCCTCAAGAGGTCTTTCAGAGAGAGGAGTTTCCTCAGCTTTCTTCTTAGCAGCCTCCCTCTCTGATGCTTCCTTCTTGGCTTTCTCTTTTTCAGCAGGCTTGACCAGCCGTCTGTGAGTCCTCTTCTTCTCAGGAGATGCAACATCTGATCTTTTTCTCTTGGGAATTGGCATCGCAATCTGACCCAAAACTGTTGTTGGTTGTTCTTCTTGCTTCTTCTCCATTATTTCCTCAATCTGCTCAACAAGCAGATATCCAAGCTTCTGAATCTCTTCCAGGTGCTAAAAGCACTACTCTATCTCAGCAGCCTTCTGAGCAGCTGCTATCTCCTCCGGAGTCATAGGAATCGCCTGCTCTAGCCTCTGGAATGCTAACTCGCTAGCATGGGGCTCTTCAGGAGATGTGGAAATCTTCAGATCAACATTTGTCTTATCTTTCAAAATAATCAGTCGGGTGCGATTGATCGGTGTTGGCTCTTCTTGGTCATCGGAATGAAGTCTGTTGGCAGCAGCTTCTCTCCTTGATCAAGCCTCTTCTTATGAAAGAACATTTCTATAAACTTACTGATCTTCAAGCCCAAGTTCACATTGGATGTTAACACACCTTCCTCCTTGATCTTCAGATTCTTCCTGGCGTTCCCCAACCACCGCCCGTAGAAGAACTCTGCCCAGTTGCCTTTCACTCCATCCACCAGCGCCATCATCACCGCATACTTCTTGGCAGATAACTCAGAGTATGAACCAGCATCACATTGGAACATCTTAATCACCAGCTCAGCAAGGAGCTTGTAGTCATCTCTGAATCGATTGATCGGAGTAGCAACCTTGAAAGTGATCGGCTTACCCTTTTGATCCTTCACCAATTCAGGCTTCTTCCATGCCTTCCACCATCGTACGATTTGAAATTCTCTCTAGAATTTGAAATTCTCCCTTCTCTCTAGAATTTGAAATTCTCGTTTGTCATCTCTCTTCCCTCCACCATCGTACGCCAACCTTCAGCCCTACTACTACCTCCGCCCATTACCACCGCCACCTCTAACGCCGACCATCGCCCCGCCGTTCTCCGCCCCTCCGACCACCTTCCATCCGTCGGCCGTGAACAGTTGGGGGTACCTTCTCCCCCCTAGAACCTTGTGTCCGGTTTCTAGCATTGTTCACCTTCTTCCTTCGAGATTCACCCCTGCACGCTGCTACTACTACGTTCGCATATCTCCATCGCTGCTTCTCCAGTCGTTTGGTGTTGTCCGGTCAGGCCTTCTAGGTGCCCACGCCCCTGCAGTCAGCCCTACCGCCAACGTAGGGTTCTGTTCGCCTCGACAGATAACCCTAGGGCCATCGGCGATCTCCCCTCCGGTGTCTGCCCCTGGGACGGCTGTTGCTTGCATGGCCGCGAACCCTAGCCGCCATAACTAGGGTTTCGCTGATCTCTGTCAACTTTCCATATTTATCATTCAGACGCATCTCATCGGCCCCCTCTGTGACTGCACGATCTCCCTGTGGGCAGGGTGCGAAGAGTGTTCTAACACTGGTATTCGGACGTTGAATACCGCTCTACACAGTGCTGCGTGCTTTCTGTTGTATTCCCGCACCCAAGCGACGTCCTACGTAGTAGTGGTGGTTCGCTAGGTGTTCTTGCTGGAGGTTGTGACTGCCTGGATCGGACACTGGCTCACTACTGTTTCCGGCCTGCTATTCGTGCCGAGGTTGTTCCTTTCATACACTGATTTCATCGTTTCTACTCTCCGTGTCATCACATTGGATTGACCACCCAACTTGGTGATTTTTGAGCCCCTGATTCCTTGTCTTGGTGTGTGAAATATTCTTTGCGTGTTGTCGCTGTGTTCTGGTTCTATCCTTGGGTAGACTGTTTGTTCACTCACACTCCCTCCCCAAATTTCGTGTTTCTGCAGTCCTTTGTCTTTTCCTGCAGGTTTACGTCGAAGATTGGCAGATACAGATGGTTCTTGGTGACTTCCGACCGAGGAGAGCGCTCTTCGTTTTGCTGACTTTACCTTGAGGCTGGCCTGGTGTGACGGTGGCTAGTAATCTGGTTCCCGGCGAGGCCATTTCATCCACGGGCGAGAGTTACTGATGCCATTCGACGTGCTGTGGGACTACGCTAACCCCGGTGTTCTCTTCATGCGGATTTGGTAAGACGGTTCTTGTTTTAGGGTTGGATGGTTATTCTCTGATTCTTGAGTGAGTTGCTGGTGGTACTTGTAGCATCATTTGCAGGTTTGCTCTCATTTTTCAATTAGGCAAATTGTATTTGGGTTTTGGCTTTTATTCGAACAGGTGGTAGGTGTGTATTCATACATCTTACTCTCACTCGCATCTTGCTTGGTTACGTTCTCTGTGGCTTGGGTCATTTTTTCTAAGCTGTAGGAATGATGAACCACGATTCTGGGGCTGGCCCGGCTGCTAATGTGACCTCTGGTCCTTTACACAATCGGGACAAGAACCCCTGGTTGATTGGCAAATTTTTGGAAGAACCAACTGTTCGTTTTGAAGATACGGTGCTGCGTCATGTTGATCTGAATTGTGAAAAACTCTGTTTAAATAACGATGACTGCATTGATGAAGATAACTTTATGGGCTGCTGCCTTTTGGGTTTTTACGGAGGCCGGTTCCCGGGGAAGGAAGCCACGGAAAATGCTGTTAAGAGATGGGCTCGACCGGTTAAGATAGCATATCACCCCAAGGGATGGCTTATCATCCGGTGCAGATCGGCTGAGGACAGAGAGGTAATACGTAATCAAGGTACGCAATATGTATTTGGTATTCCTCTTGTTGTCTGCTCGCTTCCGGCTGATTTTCGGTTTGACTCTTCCCCGGAATTTAAATTTCGCATATGGATTACATTGACTAATTTGCCGCTTCGATTGTGGAATTTAAATGCTCTTAGTAAAATTGGATCTATGATTGGAGAACCTCTCCAAGTTGATCATCGTGTGCTGTTTAGAAAATCTGTTGCAGGTCCCCGGTTGTTGATTCTTGTCGATGCTTTGGCACCCAGGAAAGAGCATGTGTCGATTGTTATGCCGAATGGCATGGAATTTGAACAGGAAGTTGGTTATGAATTCTTTCCAAGCTTTTGTTCTTCTTGTCGTAGGATGGGGCATACGGTTGATAAATGTCCTAATAATAAGAATACTATTAACCCGGGCACTTCCATCCCTCGTAGGGAGGGTAAGGAGCCCGTTTCTGATGATGCAGGTGGGTGGGAGACACAAGGACGTCGGTCCCGGGCTGCAGCTAGGAAAAGAGTGCTGAATAACAAGAATGCTAGCCGTCCGACTAGTAAGGCTCCGGCTGATCCGAATCTTCCCAAATCAGCTCCGAATTTGAGGAGCCGCTCTTTGAGTGTGGCCCCTAATGCTAGGAGAAAATCTGTCGGAACTTGGCGCCGTAAGGAAACGGCGAATGCTCAGGTTGTTCCTAACTTGAAATCGGCTGCGGAGACTTCCAAAGCTACTCACACTCGCGAGGAGAATCGGGGAGTTCCTTTAAACAAGCATACTTATTTTAATTCTCCGGAATCTTCCCTCTCCTTGGGCAATGTTCATGTTGGTGTGATTTGTGTGCAGGATGGTTCACCGTTAACTCGGACTGCCACCCTCGTCGCCCCTAATGCGGATGTTAGCCCTAGGCAGCGTGCCTCCGAGACACGCCAGCTGGATATTGACCAAGATGACTTATTGGAAGATGTTCCAAATCCTTCGGCAAACCTGCAAAAGAGCGTAAAAAACTCCAGAAAAACTGCTGCAGCGAGCCAAGGAAATTTGCTTAACCACGACACTCCGGGATCTGCACCGGCCGCCTCTGATTTTTTACAGCTCCCTAACATGCCTATGGAGATGGCGAGTGGTCGTTTGGGCCAATCGGATGCGGGGGATAGAGCAGAAAATTCGTCAAAGGCAGAGAAAGCTGTTGCTGAAAATGCTGAAAATGCTGCGGCTGCTGTTGGTAAATCCCCCGTAGCCGACCCTGAGGGGTCCCGTACTTCCTCCCCCTATTTTTCCCAGCATGCTAAGACATATACGGAGACGGGAAATCGAATTGGGGGTCATTTGGATGAGGGGGTAAATTCAGAAAATTCAAACAGTTCCTCTCCCGGCGCCACCAATAGTGCTGCGAAGGGAATGAGCTTGATTCCCACTACATCTGTGGATTTGGCTAACTCCTCCCATCCTCATTTGAATGACTCTGGGGAAATATCTCCTCCGTCGAGGAAATGGTCAGATGTTGTTCGAAACCCGGAGTCTCCGTCGGGTAGTATCTCTTCTACTTCCCGCTCTTGTACTCTTGTTTCTACTTCTAATTCCTTTCAGGTTTTGGGACAAATTCCACGAGCTGCAAAAGGTAAATTTGGTGTTGGAATTGCTTTGGACAATACAGTGGATAAGGAGGATGCGGTTACAAGTAAGTTGGTGCACAACACTAGTGACAGCCCCCCCGATTCCGAAGTGGGAGACAAACAAGAGAAAGGTAACACATTGAGGAAATCGGTTCGCATTAAGAACCGTGTGGCTAGAACCAGCTGTCCCCCTACCCTAAGGGGTGTTCGGAGTGAAAAAGAAGGACGGTGGAGATGATTTTTGCAGCATGGAATGTTAGGGGACTGCAGAAGGCCCATAAACACTCTGCGGTAAAAAATTTAATTTCTACTCGTTCTCTTGATCTTGTTATTCTTGTTGAAACTAAACTTAGGGAAAATTCTTTTGCTAAGTTTATGTCTAGTTTCTCAAATTCCTTTCCTGATTGGAGTTTTGTTAATAATTTTACCTTTCGACCATTTGGTAGGATTTTGGTACTGTGGAATTCTCTTCGTGTGGATTTGCAGGTTGTTTCGATTGAGGATCAGGTTATACACTGCAAGATTAAATGGAAACCCACCGGGTCTTTATTTAACCTTAGTGCAGTGTATGGCTTTAATCCTCTTGCCCAACGAAGGACTCTCTGGGACTCTTTGATCTCTAATGTGTCGTTGGACGAACCTGCTTTTGTGGCAGGAGACTTCAACGCTATTTTGCACCCGGATGAGCGGATTGGTGGTAGGAGACCGGTTGAGAAGGAGTATACTGAATTTTCTGATGCTTGTTCTTTTTTGAGCTTGCAGGATACGCCTTCTTCAGGTGTACATTTTACTTGGTCAGAAGGAGGCACGTTCTCCAAAATTGACCGTGTCTTGGTTAATGAAGCTTGGTTTGAGGCGGGCTGGTATTGCAGATCTGAATTCCTTCCCCGAGGAATACATTTTGATCACTCGCCGAGTATTACTTACCTTTTCGAGCAGGTACCTCGTTTCAAACCTCCCTTTAAATTCTCTAACTTGTGGTTGGAGCACGATGATTTTGACAGGGTCTTAAAGGACAACTGGAAGGTGGAAAGGGCAGAGTCTGATTGCCAGCGCCACCTTGCAGACAAGTTGGAGGCTTTACAGGGAGTGCTGAAGAGGTTTAACTTCAAGGAGTTCGCTTTCCTCCAGGACAGGGTCAAAGCTGCTAAGGCTAATCTGGAGGAGGTTCAAATGGATCGTGATAGGAACCCACTTGATGGGAATCTGAGGAATAAAGAAATTGAACTCCGTAAGGAGGCGGCTCGCTTGGACACTGCTGAGTATGAATTTTTCCGCCAGAGAGCACGTGGTATCCACTTGGTTAAAGCAGATAAGTCCACTGCCTATTTTCATTCTTTTGTGAAGAGAAAGCATGGACGTAATGCCATTTCTTTTTTATGTGATGCTGATGGCGAGGTGTATAGTGATATGAATAGAATTAGGAATGATTTTATTCAGTTCTATTCTAATTTGTTTGGGCGCTCTGTTCCTCGTACTGCTGTTGTTCCTTCTGTTTTTCTTGCAGGTACCAGGTTAAGCAGTGAAGAGCAGCAAAGATCAGTTCGTTGGGTATCGGCCTTGCAAGTCCGTGAGGCTATGTTTGGGATTGGAGATGACAAGGCACCGGGTCCTGATGGATACTCCTCCTCTTTCTTCAAGAAGAATTGGAGTCTTGTGGGTCCCGAGGTGGTGGATGCGGTGCAGGAGTTCTTTGAGAAAGGGGTCCTGCTTCGCAAACTCAACCATACTGTGGTCTCCCTAATTCCGAAGAAGGCGCATGAGCCTACTGTTGCTGATTTTCGTCCTATCTCTTGCACTAACACTGTCTATAAAACTATTACTAAGATTCTGGCTGATAGGATGTCGTTGTTTTTGCCCTCTATTATTAACCCTGCACAGGCTGCTTTCCTACGGGGAAGGAATATCACTGATAATTTTCTTTTGGCGCAGGAAATAGTTAGAGGCTTTGAGAAGAAGACGCAGAGAAAAGGAGTTGGGCGGTGCTTATTGAAGATTGATCTACAGAAGGCCTACGACTCTGTCTCTTTGGAGTTTCTGTATGAGGTCCTCCACGGTTTGAACTTTCACCCTCAGTTCATCCATTGGATTATGATTTGTGTGACTTGCCCTACGTTTTCGTTGTCTATGAATGGGGGGGTGCATGGTTACATTGAGGGTAGGAGGGGTCTGAGACAGGGTGATCCTATGTCTCCGATTCTATTTCTTCTGTGCATGGAGTATTTGTCTAGGCTCTTATCTGTAAGGATTAGGGACTCTAGATATGCGTACTTGCCAAAATGTGATTCGTTGAATATTACACACCTTATGTTTGCTGATGATTTGTTGGTGTTTGGCAAGGGTACTGTTGCTGGTATGCAGGTTGTGGCTGATGCCCTCAGGGAATTTTCTGCGACGTCGGGACTTGTGATTAATAACCGCAAGTCTAACATATATTTTGGGGGACTCAGTAGGTGGGAGGAGGAACAAATACAGCAGTTGTTTGAGTTCCCAGTGGGGACTTGGCCGATCAAGTTTCTGGGGCTTCCTCTTGCTTCTCATAACCTTTTGAATGATTAATATTCTCCCCTGATTGATCAGATTACGGGGCTTATTCGGAGATGGTCTAATAGTTCTTTATCTCTTGCAGGAAGGGCGGAATTGATTAGAGCTGTGGTGCAGGGGGTGGAGAACTATTGGTTTCAGGTCCTTCCGATTCCGGAGGGTGTGATTGACCGGATTAACAGGCTGGTGAGGACCTTCCTTTGGGGAACTAAGTCTTCGCCTGTCGCCTGGAAGACGGTCTGCACCCCAAAGGAGGAGGGGGGTCTGGGTATTCATGATGTGAAGAAATGGAATGATGCCCTTTTCACGAAGGTGCTCTGGAATATACATAAGAAGACAGATTCATTGTGGATTCGCTGGGTCCACACGGAGTACTTGAGGGGAGATGATCTATGGACTTTTAATATTAACTCTCGAGACTCTGTGTTTTTGAAGAGGATTTTTACTCTTCGTGATTCTCTTTTGCAGGCTGCTTCAGGGGATGCGGAGAGTGCAGGCAGACTACTTGATAGGATGTTCGCTCAGAAAGGGGTGACTGGGGCTTACGAGTTTTGGAGGATTAAAGGGACTCGGCGCTTTTGGCACAAGAACATATGGAAGTCTCCTATCCCTCCTCGTTTTTCTGTTACCCTTTGGTTTATTTTACATGGCAGGCTTAAGACTAGGGACCGCATGTGCTTTTTAAGTGATGATGTGCCCTTGGTCTGTCAGCTTTGTGACTCTGTTAATGAAACTGCTAAGCATCTCTTTTTTGAATGTAGGGAAACCTCACGGGTTTGGAGGGATGTGCGGGAGTGGCTTGGACTGAAGCATAGGACATCGACCGTGGAAGCTGCGCTGAAGTGGTGCCTGCGGGAGAGGAGCTGGTCCAAAGTCTTGAAGAAAGCCCGTTATCTTGCTCTGGCCGCCACGGCGAACCATATCTGGCATGCTAGGAACAAGAAAGTCTTTAATGGTGCTCCCTTTGATGCCGCTGCAGTTGTGAAGGGCATTAAGGAGGACGTTTTTCGTATTCTTTACTCGGTGTTCCCGATAGATGAGGTTGTTGCTCATCTTGACTGGAATACCCATTAGTGGTCTCTTCTGTGTTTTCTGTTGGTTTGTGATCATATCGATAGTGTGATGTGGGTGGGCTGACCTAGTTAGTATGCCTACATCGCTTGGTTTTGAGTATGATGAAGGGGGATGTCGTGCTGACCTGGTTAGGATGGCATTTCTCTTTCGGACTTAGGACTACTATCGGTATGATCGTTTTGGGTGGTTGATTTCTGTTGGGTTATCTCGGTAGGTGTGAGATTTGGGCCATTGTCGGGCTGGTCACCTTATAGTGTGCTTAGATGTCATCTTTCTACCGGGGTATGCCCCGTGTACTTGTATTTGCAGGGTTAGATTGATTGTCCCGATGGTCACACTGTTTGTGAACCTCGGGTGTCTGTTTTTATCCCTGGGGTATGCCCCTGTGCTGCTGTAAGGTTTCGGCCAATACTCGGTTTACATTTATGCTATTATCTTTTCACTTCTCCATCTCATCCTGATCATTCAACTTATACGCAGCAATGCGCTCACCGTCTTTCGGTAGATCAAACTTAGCAGGAAGAATATCTGCATTCACCTCTAAAATGGTTCCAAATACCGAAGTCTTGAAGGACTTCTGGGTTCCCTCAGCCACCACCGCTCATGCGTAGAACTCAGACACCATGTGTGGATGGAACCACGATGGTTCTGCTGACAAGTAAGCGACGACCCCTGCCTTTGTCATGGCATCCACAATCCATTCGTGGAATTTGAGCGCTGCGAGAGGAGTGTAAAAAATGTGGTCCTTCATTATTTGTGTCGCCCTCCTCTGGTTTCTGGATAGGCCTGATTGTTCCTTCTTCTCAGCTTGTGACACCAATTGACCATAAGAAATGTTGTCTTCAACATCTTCCTTCTTCACTATCCCTGTGTACTCAGGTGCCCACCGCTCATGCAGGGTTATATCTTGGGTAAGGGAATGAATGGGGATTCCGGATTCCATAGAGGAATTGGATGCTCGGGATTAGCAGCCATTATGAAAGATTTTCTAAATTGGGAGAACAACTTGCAGACAGAACTTGGGAGATTGAGAGAAAATGGCTAGGGATTCGAATATCAGAAATTTCAGAAAGTTTGAATGTTGAGCGAAGTGAAATGTTTATACCTTCTGAGTAATGATCCAACAACTGGGGAGATGCCTTTTCAAATCCAATCGACGGCTTAGAATCGACAAGACATTTTGTATGGTAGCCCACTCCCCCATGAACTCGAGTGCTTTTGACGTGTCGCCACCTGGTTTGACGCAGCCAGTTGCATGCATTAAATGCAGCGTGTCGGACACATCATTTCAAATTCAAATCCTTCCCGCTTTTGACTTCCGGAGACTGCTGAGAGCTTGTACTCAGCAATCTACTCGCATTAGGAATCCTTAGCAATCACATAGTCTTTATGGATTCAGCATCCGGATCCTAGCATCCACATAATCTAGCATCCAGAATCTAGCATCCACCGCATCAATTGATGGCACCAATCGTAATGCTTGTAGCATAGCATTCACATCTTGTCTGCTAAGAGCTTGGACTTAGCAAACATTCCTCAGCAATCGTCTGTACCACTTGCAAGTATAATACTTTGGAACTGCTGAGAGCTTAGGGCTCAGCATCCAAGTGCTTAGCAGCAATATCTCAGCAACAATCTTCTGCAACATAAAACACAAGCTTGGATACGTTTATCTCTATCTTTTTCGAAAATCCAAGAAATCCAAAAAGAATGAGAATAACAACTCATTCATCCACAGTATCTTCGAGCTCCATAAGACCTAATTTCAGACATAGCTCTTTAAATCTGGCCTCAGCAAGCGGCTTCGTGAGGATATCTGCTAGCTGATCTTCAGTGCATATATATTGAACATCGATATCCTTCTTTTTTTGATGATCTCGAATGAAGTGATGTCGGATATCAATATGCTTCGTCCTTGAATGATGAAAGGGGTTCTTCGTTATGCACATAGCACTATTGTTGTTACAGTAGATCGACACACATTCAGGAGGAATGTTATAATCTTGCAATTGCTGCCGAATCCACAAGACTTGAGCACAGCAACTAACAGTTGCTACGTATTCAGCTTCAGTAGTAGACGTAGCTACGGAGTGCTGCTTCTAGCTAAACCAACTAATCAGCTTATGTCCAAGAAATTGACGTCCCGCTGGTGCTCTTCCGATCAATCTTACATCCTCCAAAGTCTGAATTGGAATATCCACTAATTGCTATTCCATCACTCCTTGGGTACCAGATTCCTAGACCCTCGGTACACTTGACGTACCGAATAATCCTCTTAGCAACATCCAAATGTGATCTCTTCGGATTTGCTTAGTATCTCGCGCATACGCCGACAGAATAAGAAATATCGGGTCTGCTAGCAGTTAAGTAGAGCAAAGATCCGATGATACCTCTATATAGCGTAGGATTTACAGGTTCTCCTCCTTCATCGAGGCTTACCTGACAGCTTGTGCTTATCGGAATCCTTAAACTTTTCGTCTTCTCGGGACAATACTTAGCAATCAGATCACGAGTATACTTCCTTTGGTGAATGAAGATTCCATCACTCGATTGCTGGACTTGTAATCTGAGAAAGTATGACATCTTTCCCATCATGCTCATCTGGAAATTACTTTGCATTAGCTCCAAAAACATATCACATAAGCTTTGATTCTTCAAACCGAAGATAATGTCATCGACATATATCTGCACAAGTAAAATACTTCCTTCGTCCTTGATGCGAAAGAGAGTCTGATCGATCTTCCCTTTCTTGAAACCATTGTCTAGCAAGAACTTTGACAATGTTCCATACCACACTCTCGGTGCTTGCTTCAAACCGTATAAGGCTATCCTTAGCCTGTAAACTTGGTTTCCTTGTTCGAAGCCTGGTGGTTGCTCAACGTACACCTCTTCCTTGAGCTCACCGTTCAGAAAAGAACTATTTATGTCCATCTGCATCACAGAGAACTCATGATGCGCTGCATATGCCAGGAATAATCTTATTGCCTCCAATCGAGCAACCGGAGCAAACATCTCATCGTAATTGATTCCTTTGCATTGTCTATAGCCCTTTACTACTAGACGAGCTTTATTCTGGATGACATGGCCTAACTCATCTTTCTTGTTCTTGAAGACCCATTTCGTCCCAATGATGCTTTGATGTTTGGGTCTATCCACCAGATCCCAAAAATGATTTCGCGTGAACTCAGCAAGCTCATCTAGCATCGCATTCACCCAATCTGGATTCTGTAGAGCTTCTTCGACCTTGGATGGCTCATGGGAAATATAGCATGCTAGCATAGCATTGCCTTATCTCGTCCTTACAGGATCATTGACATCATTGATCACAGCATCTAAAGGATGATCTCTTAGCCATCTTGGCTTCAGATTGCTGGGTGCTGAGGTTTCAGCACCCGCATCACCTTCTGGATTGTTGTCTGCTACAACATTCTCTTCAGCATCCACCTGGGGTTTAGCAACGAGTAACTCAACATTCAGAACAGCAGCAACAGGAATCTCAGCAACCGTATCCTCAGCAGCTAGATTCTCAGCAGCTGGAACTTCATCATCCCAATGCTCAACATCTTCTTTGGGAATGTCTTCAGCAATGCCTAAACCTCCTTCGGCGTCTACTGCTGGATCTGGGATATCTTTGTCTTCTTCGTCATGCGATCCCATAACCTCCATATTATCATGAAGATAAATTGGTGGGGTGGCCTCAGCATGATCATTAGCATCATTGGCCTAGTCAGCAGTTTGGTCACCTGCTGAGTATGTCTGGATTGGATTGCAATCACTCATAGACTTAGTCGGATTAATCTTCATATTTTCGAAAGAATTCAAGATCGATTAACCATGGACATCATTAGCTTCATGATTGCTATCCTCTTTCTCTCTTATAGCTCTGCGCACTAAAGTAGACTCATAAAAAATAACATTGCATGTTATTTCCACAACTTGAGTCGTCTTGTTTAACACTCGATAACCTTTGTAGGATGGGTGTCCATATCCTAGGAACACACCTTCATCAGACTTAGGCAAAAAAGTGTTAAACATTGACTTCCTATTGTTATGAATATAACATGCCAAACCGAAAGCACGAAGATGAGTAATAGAAGGCTTACGACAATTGTACACTTCATAAGGAGTCTTGTTAAATCTGCAATTGATTGCACTCCTATTTTGTGTATAGCTAGCTGACATGACTGCTTTGCCCTAATATTTTCCAGTAAGACCGGAATCGGGTAGCATAGACCGCACAGCTTCCTTCAAGGTCCTGTTCCTTCTTTCTACTAGACCGTTCTGTTGGGGAGTCCTAGCAGTGGACTTCTCATGCCCGATACCAGCTTCGGCGCAAAAATCCATCAAGATCCCATTGCAAAACTCGGTTCCATTATCAGATCTAATCCTCATGACCGTAACATTTTTGCTATTCTGCTCTTTGAGGATTAGCTCCGGTAGGATGAGCTTCACTTCGTCTTTGGTTCTCAGCAAGCGAACCCACGTGTACCTGGAAAAGTCATCAACAACCACAAGCGTATAAACCTTTTTACTTACAGTGGCTGGAGTGACTGGGCCAAATAGATCCATGTGCAAGAGCTCTAGGATCCTCTCTGAAGTGGCCTTCTCCGTGTTTGATCTGAAAGATGCCTTGGTCTGCTTCCCTTGCTGGCAAGCTTTGCACACACCTTCCTTTCGAAAAGTTTCAGCAGGCAATCCTTCAACAAGCTTATGCTTGACTAGGTGGTTGATGGTCTTGAAATTTAGGTGAGTCAACCTCTTATGCCATAGACAATTGGTTTCTTCCATGTTCAATGCTACAAAACAAGAGTGTTGTTGGCCACTTTGCCAATCAACAATATATAGGCCACCCTTTCGGATGCCTCTAAGCTTTACTTCACTTGTAGCATTGTCAACAATAGAGCAACAAGTATTAATGAAAGAAACGGTATACCCATTTTCGCATAGCTGGCTAATACTTAGCAGGTTGTGTTTGAGATTGGATACGAGCACAAAATTGATAATCCTTAGTCCATTTCGCTCTATGCATCCTCTCCCAATTACTCTGCCTTTGCTGTTGTCACCAAACATAACTGTGGGGCCATAAATTCTTTGAATGTCTGAGAACAGCTCTTCATCCCCCGTCATGTACGCTGAACAACCGCTATCTATGATCCATTCATTTGACATACTTGATGTCTTAGCACTTGGATCCTATCCTTGCAAAACAATCAAAATATTGATTTAGGTACCCGCTTAGCATCGGGTCCTGCGGGATTAGTGTGGATCATAGTTCCTTTTCGAACCCACATCTTTGTGATTTTCAAGATTGGCTTCTTGATATCACTCTTCACAACTTTCTCGACCTCTGGATAAGTATGCTTTGCATAATTAAATCTAGGTGGAGTTGTGTGCTTAGCCTTCCTAGTCCTTGGAAATGGGAATTGATTTGACTCGGCCTCACATAGGTATTTCTCCTATGTGGTGTGTACTTAGAGTACTATGGTCTTACAGCATGGTATGCTACCTGCTTGCCCTTAGTGAAGGAAGGATATGCTATCTTTGCATTTGAAATATAATGCTCAACATTCCTCCTTGGTACTGCTGAGTGAGATCTAGCAGACATCTTCTAGGTACTATACTTAGATCCAGCAAATGTATGCTTAGCAGGCACTCTCGGGGTAGACTGTTGAGATCTAGCATTAACATGCCTAGCAGGCATCCTTTGAGCATTCTGTTGAGGTCTAGCAGAGGCATGTTTGCTACGCCAATCTGTCTGCCTAGCAGATGATGACTCAGCATTTACCCTTCCTTTGCCTTTGTCAGCATTTACTTTTCCAGTAGAGACGAATAAAATCTTTCTCTGCTTAGAAAGTTCAACATTCTTATTCAAGGCACCCTTAGAGAATTTTGCTTCACAACCAAGGCCCAATCATGATTTATCAGAATGTTTCATTTGTTAGCTCACAATAGCACTCAGAACTGCCTTGCTGGATGTATAAGCACATATACATTCCTCTTTGGGTTTGCTCTTTAAAGCAAGATTCTCCTTTTCAAGAATTAGAAAATTTTCAGAGAGCTTGAAGAACTCAGCTTTAAGTTTCGAAAAATCCTCACTTCGGACCTTAGTCTTTTGACTTCCTCAGTCAAAGATGTGACTTTTTATTTGAGTGAGGTGTTCTCTCCAACGATAACATTCTTTATCTCATACATTTTTTAAAATTTGATAGAAAGCTTCGTGAGATAATCATCCTCAGAATCTAGAAAAGATTCCTCCGATTCATGCATGATTGCTAAGCTAGAAGTGCTAGTAGATCGTACCTCATTCGCGTCGACTGCAAGAGCCGATTCAGCACTCTGTTCAACATCAGCATCAACAAATTGGTCTTCAACAATATCAGCCATCAAGACCAGCAGAGCTTCCTCATCATCTTCCTCCGAGGAATAATATTCTTCCTCATTATCAGGAATATCCAGCACTTCGGTCCTGGTCAGCAGGGCTCTTGTGACTGCTTGAACCGCTCTTCTCTCAAAATTTTGTTTGAGGCGATCTCTTTCTTCCTGACTAACTCTTGGACATTCATGCTTGAGATGATCTGGAGAGTTACACTCAAAGGATGTCCTTGGCTTTCTCTCTGTGGAACGAGAGGATGATGAAGTATGCTTAGCTTCCTTTGCTTCTTTCTCAGCTTTAGCTTCCAGCATCAACTTCTGAAGCTTTCGCATTTGCTCTTCGAGCTCACTTATCTTCAGATCTTTAGGCTGCATGCTGGAGGATGGAACTACTTCCTTTGCGGGAGAAGCAGGAGCTGATCTCTCATGTGGACGGAAGGGCTTCTTTGTCTTCCATTTGGAGACATCTTTTATCATGAAGAATGCTAGATCTTCCGGGGGTACAGCAGATGATGACGAAGTCTTCGCAACAGCGGCTTCGTTCTTCTTTGATAGTTGTATAATGAATTCATGGGTTTTGAGTTGAGCAAATACTTAGATGTGGTCATTTGGCTAAGGTCTTTCTCACTCAAGCTCGTCATCTTCACGAACCAATCCTCCCGTGAGAAGAGCTTCGAGATGATCTTGTTATTCATCTCGCCCTTATCGTACGTCTTACCCAAATTCTGGAGTTCTCCGACAATGATGTAATTATTTATGTTGGTCCCAGATCAGAGTCGTCGTGGTGAATAGCAAGCAACCAACACACATGAATGCAGTGGAAGTTTAAATATTATCTTGCACTTATGTTCTTAAAAATGTCTTAGCTCGAGATGAAATTAGGGTTTCTTTCAACCAAATACTCTAGCATCTATCGTTGCTAGGTTTCAAATCACAACACCGAAACAGTTAACAATAAAACAGTAAAGACATAATATTTATAGTGGTTCGATCCAATAGATCTACGCCCACTCCTTAGCCGTATCGCTAAGAATTCACTAAAAAGATATTGAAGAACAAGGATTCGCCAAACACTTGTAGTAGGTAGTGAACCTTTGACCTAGCCACTAGAAAGCTATCCTCCGATGTTTCAACCTTCTAGTCCGCAGCTCCGGCCAAGTCAAGGGCGACACCTTCGTAAAACTTGTCCTTTGTTGGAATGAAGATTTTATAGTTCGCTCCGAACTTTGTCTGGTTTCTGCGGCAGTTGCCTGTGAGAGACAATCTCTTTTTAGAGATGTGACTGTTGGATGCTTCCTATGATTGGAAGGTATCCCAATGATTGAAGATTCTTGAGCAAAGTCAAAGAATCTATTAAATGTAGTGTTAGATCTTCAAGTGGGGGACACTACGGTTGTTGAGAGCTTTGAATGCTTTAAGTCTCGTGCTCTCAACTGACTACTTTCTCACTTTTTGTTTTGTCGGAGGAATCTTGCAGTAAATGCTTTTTCAGATGTGGTTGAGGTTCCTTAGTTCATGAGTAATGGAAGCAGTAATTGTTCGAGTAGTTGTTGTCTCTCTGTTTGGACTTGTCTTTTATATCTGGAGATTCAAACTTTGAATCTCCAGACCCGTTAGACACAACGGTTCTTCTTGTCTAGAATAGCTTCTGCTTTTTCCATCTTTTTCGGCGTCGTACAGTACTTTCCGACCTACTTCGGGAAAGCTTTTGTCTTTTCACTGTACCTTTGTCAGAACGGTAGTATTCAGAGATCGTTGCTAGATATTTTCCCTACTTAGCATTCTCGGGGAATGCTGGAACGATCTGCTAAACCTCTTGATTGCTACGCTCTTCTAGCAATCCGCTCTTCAATCTGCTGACTCCTTCAGCAGATGCGCATTCAACATATAGGTCTTGATTGCTGATTGCTATTCCTTAGCAATCTGCTTGTATGCTAGCGAATGCTGTCTTCCTTAGCGTTCTGCTACCTTTTGCTTCTGACTGCTGAGTAGGACTCCTAGCAGTCTCTTCCTTAGCATATGATTGCTAACGCCTTAGCAATCATCTTTCTTAGCACTTGACCGCTAACATCTCTAGCAGTTATCCTTATCTGCTGATTTCTCTAGCAGCTACCATCTTCTGAGAACTCTTCTAGCATCCCGAAGTTGCTTTACTTGATTTTCTTCGTTCCACTTGCTGATTCCTTCAGCAATCTTCTCAAGCACTTCCTAATCTATTACAACTCGATATTTCTCCTAAACAGGACATTACATAGGAGTTGTTAGACTATACTAGTATTCAGCAGTGATCGACCAATCTACTAAGGCATTGATTCAACAAAACCTTTTACAATTTGATCTAAGGGAGGAATTTTACAAATAATTTCCAACAAATTATAACTATAAATTCGGGGTTCATGCATGGCATCATAGAATTTTAGCAATTTTATAATTATGGCTACATAAAATTATATGTGCAATTAAACCTTATGAATTTAAAATTACTAAGCTTATTAAATAAGACCTCCACAAAGCGATCATTTATTGAAAGTGGGTAATTTATTAGGTAAACGTCTACATGTGTAGCTTACTTAATTTATTATTCATAAGTTCTAATAGATAAGATTTCTTAAATCAAACATTTAATTCATGTGAGAAGTGGGAGCTCATGCGTAAAGGTCTACATGTGTAGCTTGCGTAAGGAGTTTTCATATGTTCTCTAGGGATTGAATTAAATGAGACAACCTTATTATAAGAGATCAGGTGTATTATGATAGATCCTTATATGGGAGGGTTGGCTTTGGTTGTAAGCTAGCTTAGATATTCTCCAGAGTATAACTCATTTGTGATGTCCCTGCTCAGTAGGATAATATGGTCTTAAGATAGTCTCCAATTATTAATTCCATTTGTCTAAGGAACCCGGGCATGGATTGGAATTAAAGGACTGGAATTGAAAGATGCAGTCTGGTTATGTGTTTTATTGTAAACGTCCACATGTGTGGCTTGCAATAGTAATACTTAGACAAATTGGAGGAAACACTAATATTATTTTATCATAAGGTTTCAATATTTAATTGTTTCAACTGTTTGCCACTATGTTTTAATTTATGCTTTTATTTAGTGTTTTTAGACATGTCTTTACCAAATGTAATCAATATCTTAGCACAAAACCAATTAACCGGTCCTAATTTCCAAGAATGGAAATGCAACTTGGATTACATCCTTGTTGCAGAGAAACACAAGTTTGTCATTGATAAGCCTCATCTGGCTGCTCCCACTAATGCATCGAGTGATGAGGAAAGGAGCTACTATAACTAGTGGCTCAAGTCAAACAATATAGTAAAATGTTATATGATGAGTACAATGTGCAAAGTACTTGCACAGCAACATCATTTGTAAGATAATGCTTGTGACATTATGGACAGTCTTACAGCGACCTATGGTGAGTCAAACCGAGTTGTCAGATTTAATCGCATGAGGGAAATCGTGGGAAAGAAAATGGTTGAAGGTAGCTCGGTCAGAGAGCACGTGGTCGGCATGACTCATCTCATGGATGAACTCACGCTGCACGGAGGTGGTATCAATGCGGAAGTGCAGACTGAATGTGAACTTCAGACTGAATGCTGTCGTGAACAAGAAAGAGTACACTCTTAATGAGTTGCTCAATGACTTGATGGCAGCGGAGTCAGTAATGCTTCCAGAAAAGGTTGCTTTGGCTACTTCAGGAAACCGTCCTGTTGCGCTGGTTGGCAAGAGGCGCAAAGGAATGTTTAAGAAGAAAGCCAAAGGTACAACTTCTGTGAAGAAGTCTAAAAGAACACCGGGCGTGCCTGCGAAAAGGGACAAGTGTTTCAGATGTGACAAGGCTGGTCACTTGAAGAAATATTGTCAAGTCAGAAAGACTGGACAAGGTGCCTCATGTGCATTTATAACGGAAACATGTTTAGCATCAGTTTCTACCTATTCTTGGGTAGTGGATACTGGAGCTACTGATCATGTTTGCTATACTTTGCAGGGGTTCAGGCCGACAAGGCAGCTGATGCATGACGAGATTACCATCTCAATGGGCAGCGGAGAGCGATTCTCAACAGTAGCCATTGGAGATTTTACTTTATGCTTTGAAAACAATGTTTTGATTTCGAGAGATGTTTTATATGTGCTAGTTTTCCGGCAAGACTTAATATCTGTTTCCAAGTTATATAATGATGGATTTTAAGTTATTTTTTATTGCAAACTCATCCAATAATAATAATCATTTAAAGAGAAAGTTTTCTTCCGATGAGGATCAAACATATCTCTGGCACTTGAGACTAGGGTCACATCAATCTAAAGAGGATTAAAAGATTAGCATGCGATGGGCTCTTGGAATCTTTTCAAGTGGTACCGCATCAAGTCTGTGAATCCTGTATAGAGGGAAAGATGACGACCAGTCCCTTTAAGGCAAGTCAGTCTCAAGCAGAGGATGTGTTGGAATTGATCCACTCTAACTTATGTGGACCGATGTCCACGCAAGCTCGTGGAGGTTACTTCATCACATTTATTAACGATTACTCAAGATTTGGATATGTCTATCCAGAGGTCACGGACCAACCATAGAACCGTGTCACGACCAGCTATAGATAAAGTTCCATTAAAGAGCGTTTCCACGTGGTAGAATGCTTTGTGAAATTCAAAGAGTTTAGGACTGAGGTAGAAAAGAAGCTGGGCAAGACTAACAAGACACTATGATCAAATCGTGGTGGAGAATACCTCAGTAACGAGTTCTTACAGTACCTTTCAGATAACGGGTTTACATCCCAATGGACTGCACCAGGAACCCCTCAAAAAAATGGTGTAGCAGAAAGAAGAAACGGGACTCTTTTGGAAATGGTCAGGTCAATGATGAGTTATGCAAGCTTGCCGATTTCATTTTGGGGATATGCCTTGGAGACAGCGGCCTATTTGCTTAACCTGATACCTTCTAAATCAGTTTCTAAAACGCCTCTGGAACTCTGGTATGGGCGAAAGCCAAGTTTAACCAGAACGAGGGTTTGGGGTTGTCCAGCATATGTGCTGACAAGGGGCCTGATAAGTTAGAAAGTAGGTGTAAGCTAATGTTGTTTGTAGGATATCCTAGGCAAACAAAAGGTGGTTACTTTTATTGTCCTGAGAAATAGAAAGTGGTTGTCATTACCAACGCAAGATTCTTGGAGGATGAATATTTAAGAAACCACAGATCCAAGAGTGAAATTATCCTCCACGAGCTTGGGGATAAGGAAGCGATTCCATCAAGAAAGCCCAGTGTAGTGGTAAATTCACCTGTAGTAGGTGAGGAAATGCCAACACTGCCATCAATGCAAGGTATGGGACCAACGAGTACTATGCCAACAACTGACACGGCTCAGATGCCTCATCGCAGTGGGAGGGTTGTCCACCAACCCGAAAGGTATATTTTCATGGGAGAGTCTTCTGACTTGATCCCGGAAAGCAGACTAGATGATACCGATCCCTGGACGTATGAAAAGGCGGTATCATATAAAGATGAAGACAAATGGTTGATCGCTATGGATTTGGAAATAGAATCCATTACGGCTATGGATGTATACCAGAAAACTAATTTTCCAGATGACTATCGAGCCATAGGGTGCAAATGGGTATACAAAAGAAAGAAACGAGCGAATGGTGAAATTACAGCTTTCAAAGCAAGGCTGGTGGTGAAAGGTTATAGTTAGAAAGAAGGTGTAGACTATGACGAGACCTTCTCACCGGTAGCCATGCTTAAGTCCATTCGAATACTCCTAGCCATAACAACACATATGGACCTAGAAATCTAGTAGATAGATGTCAAAACCGTATTTCTAAATGAGTAGCTTGAAGAAGGTAGGGACATCTATATGCAATAGCCAGAATGTTATGTGCGGAAGGGCGAAGAACATTTGGTCTAGAAGCTTAAGAAGTCGCTGTATGGATTTAAGCAAGCTTCATGGTTATGGAATCTACATTTTGATGAAGTGATTAAATCCTATGGATTTTCACAATGTTCAAACAAGAGTTGCATGTACCGTCTATGTGTCAGCGGAAGCGTGGTGTTCCTTGCACTTTATGTAGATGATATTGTCCTATTTGGCGACAACGTAGAAGTATTGTCAGGCATAAAGGGGTGGGTATCCGAACAGTTTCATATGAAGGACCTTGGGGAGGCAGGATACATCCTAGGGGTAAAAGTATTGCGGGAGCGCAAGAAAAGGATGTTGGCCTTGTCTCAAGGATCATATGTGCATACTGTGATTGCCCGTTTTAGCATGCAAACTGCCAAGAAAGGTCTGTTACCCTTCAAACATGGCATACATCTTTCCAAGGATCAGTGTCCAGTGACACAAAAGGAGAAAGATAAGATGAGCAATGTGCCATATGCATCGGCCGTGGGGAGCCTCATGTATACAATGCTATGTACGAGGCTAGATATCTGCTTTGTTGTTAGCATGGTAGCAAGATATCAGTCTAACCCTGGACAGGCGCATTGGACTGCGGTAAACCGCATACTCAAATACTTGAAAAGGACTAGGGACTATTGTCTCATCTATCAGTGTGAGGAGTTATGCCCTGTGGGTTATACGGATTCAGATTTCCAGGCAGATCGAGACGAAAAGAAGTCCACCTCTGGCTATGTGTTCACATTGGGAGGTGGGGCCATATCATGGAGGAATGCAAAGAAGAAGTGTTTTGCTGACTCCACCAAGGAAGCAAAATATGTGGCAGCTTCTGAAGCTTCAAACGAAGCAGTGTGGTTTCGAAACTTTCTTCGGGAGTTGGACATTATTCCTAAGTTGCCCAAGACTATTACGGTATATTGTGATAATTCGGGAGCTCTGATTAATTCAAAGGAACCATGAACTCACAGAGAAACAAAACACATTGGGAAGAAGTACCTTATTATACGAGAAATCGTAGCAATGTGTGATGTGCTGGTAGAGAAGATTGATACAAAAGATAATCTAGTGGATCCATTCACAAAAGTTCTGCCTCAAAAGGTCTACGAGATGCATGTACCTAACCTTGGGCTGAGGGCAAAGCCAGCCACGTAGAATGATTGATGTAATAGCCAAATTAGTTTAGACGCGTTATACTCTAGAAAGCACCTGTATAATGCTTCGAGTATAAGTTGGAGATTGATGGATTTATATACTGAAAGCATTGTGATTGGTATATTATGTACAAGGTCGATTGGTTAATATACAGGAAAACATAAATGTTGTATGTTGATGCAGTATTTTTATCAAGTAAAAATTATCGAACACGAAGACTCAATTTGCCCGTTGTTTAAGTAAAAGGGATTGATTATGGAACCTAATATCTTGACGCGATAAAATGACTTTGAATGATCAATTATAAACTACCTAAAATTCTAAAGATTAATGTAACAATCAAATAAAATACCAAACAACTGCCTTAAGATTACTAAAGAGAGAATAGTTGAGGACCATAGGATGGATTGGGGTAGATTATGAATATGCTCGGATTTGCTAACTTTACGAACCAATTTCAATAAGATGATTTGGGTTAATTCACATAACTCTAGTTATTACCCTTAGTACCGGTGCAACAACCGTAGATTAATCTCAATCTCAACCTAAGTCTAGGTATATTAATCTCGATTAACTCCCAGAAGCTCAAGAATTTAATAACCTAGATGCCAATGCATCTATCGTCTAAGTGAAACAACACCTAATTATTATTGCAATCCCCTCTAATTATCAAACCTATCAAGTTAGTTCATTGAGGCATACTTTCCAACACATGGTGATCAAGCATGAAAGGAATACACATTCAAATCCGCAATAATAATCAAACCCTTGAAAACATCAATTACTCAAATCCAAACAATATTCAAATCAATCCCAATCACATCCAAATCCTCAACGATGAGTTTAGCTACTCATGAATACAATGAAAAACATCAAAATCCCAATTTGAATCATAGAAGAGGAAGAGAAAACATGAAAGCTTAGTGTTTTCAAGATGAGTCTTCAATTCTAGCTTCCAAGACTTCCTTCCACCTTCGATTCCCAGCCTTGAGACGTGAAATTCGCTCCTTTTTCGTGCCTTTTTCTCTCTAGGGTTTTCAAAAGTCGAACCCTCAATTTGTAACATGCCTTGGCCTTTTATAGTTGAGAAATCCGCAGCCCTAGCCTTTCGATCCCGAACGGGATCCTCCTTTGCAAATTTCCATCCCGAGCAGAATGGAACAAAAATCTCGCCCAAGAACCCCGACAAGTCCCGAACGGGACGGATAGGTCCCAAACGGGATGGGCTTCGGCCTTCCCATTTTTTTCTCAAATTCACGCCAAATTTCTGAGTTCCGAACGCAATGGAGCCTCCCGATCTTGGGTCCCGAGCGGGACCAGCCTGTCCCGAAATGGATGGGCCTCAAATTTCTGGCTTTTTGCCCATTTTTCAGTCCCGAACGGGACGTGTGTGTCCCGAACGGGATTCACTTCACCCTCAACTACAATTTTGCTCCAAAACTCGAGTTTCTAGCACGTTTTATGTCCTGCACACTCAAAACAACTCAAGAACACCAAGTGAAGGAAAATCAAAGAAAAGAATAGATGTGTGTGATTTGTGCACCTAATCCTCATCAAATCATTCAATTTATTTTCCAAAAACAGTACAAATTACGCACATATCTTATGTTCATCTCCTGTGTGAAATAACAAACATGTGTCGCAAATGCTCTTATCCTCTTATCTCATCGATAGGGAGATCATACGGTGTGTAGTAGATCATGGAAGATCGTATGGATCTTTTGACCTAGCGAGATATAAATGGTTATCACAGCTGAGACAGTTCCAGGATAAACTGTCGGTGTAGGCTGCAGCATACGCAGTAATAAGCATCTTATCTTGGATGGCTTGGCATGCTGGTGTAGGGCACACATTGATAAGGACCTAAGTCGAGATCAATTCTTTTATCTAACATTAAAAGAATCTAGATCTCTATGGCTTGATGAGATCCTAAGCCTAAATGCAGGTACAGAAGTATACGCAGATTATGTGTCACTTTGAGTTGCAGGGAAAGGCTCTAATTGAGCTTGTATATCTGTATCTTGGGTGATAGAAGTTTGTCTGGTACTGGAACTAGGTAACCACATCCAGTATAGGATGGTGACATTCTCTGAGCAGCTCAAAAGGTTCGTTATGGTAAAGTCCTGCAGGCTGATTAAGTTCAAGCATAAGTGAAAAGGTTTGAGTGGATAGACTCAGGAATATAAGATGTTAATTAATTAAATGGCTTGTCAGAGCTTAAATTAATTAATGAATGTTTGTAACCTTAAATTTGGGGATATACCGAGCCCATACAACCCGTACCTCAAAACGTGGTAGTGAATAGGTAGGACAATATTGATTCTCTGGTGGAATGAATCAATATCAATAAATTAATTATATTTTGGGTTGAATATGAGAATTAATTAATTAATAGGCCTTATATGCTATTCGCATTCTGGTCCCTGGTCTGGCCCATGAAAACTCAGGCCCAATAGAAGTCCAGTATTTTCCTATAGATAGCCCTCAGGTTCTCAGATCAAAATACACACAATACACCACAAGATCATATGTTGCAACACAGAAAATCAGTATTTTGGAAGCTGTGTGTGATCGATTAGATCTGAGAACGAGGAGAAAATTCTGCTTCTCAACTGAGCAAGGAATCCGAAGGGAATCTTCACTAGTTATTCGGATTAGAGTTGGGATATAGATCAGTAGATTAGATCAAGAGGATCGTGTTCTATCTTCTCTCCCTCTTTGTTTTCAAAAATTATTATTAATTTTCAAAGATTTAATTCCTTGATCTGCTAGGAATAAATCTTGGTGCGCAAAAAAAGGATCGAGGATCAAATCTCTGCACACTCGTTCTTCAGGTTTCTACAATTCAGGTATTCCGCAAAACCCCCTTTATGCATAATCAATAGGAGCATGCTTGGATTAATCATAGGCATAGCAATTTATTTTTTATGTTCCAGTTAACAATCACGGCTAACGGATTAAGTGATTCAGTTCACAAATCCCTTCAACTCCTTCATCGGCTTTGGGAGAAAAAGTACTTAATTTAGATTTTCCATTATTGTGGATATAACATGATGATCCAAAAATACGAAGATGAGCTAAATAAGGCTTATGACCATGATATACTTCATAGGGAGTCTTGTTGAAGCAAAGATTCAATCCGCTTCGATTTTACGTGTAGCAAGCATTTCTCCCCAGTATCTTTGACTTAGATCCATATCGGCAAGCATTGTACACACGGCTTCTTTCAAGGTTCTATTCTTTCTTTCTGCCTGACCGTTTTGCTGGGGTGTTCTAGTAGTGGACCTTTCATGTCCTATTCCAGCATTGGCGCTGAAGTCCATCAATGCTCTATTGCAAAATTCTGTACCATTGTCGGATCTTATCCTTTTGAGAGTGAGCTCCTTGTCGTTTTGAACTCTAATTATCAGCTCTGGAAGGATAGTCTTTACTTCGTCCTTGCTTTTGAGTAACCTCACCCATGTGCACCTAGAGTAATCATCAATAACAACTAAAGTATATAGTTTATTACTTACAGTGGGTGGAGTCACATGGCCGAATAAATCCATGTGCAGTAGCTCAAGGATTCTATCTGAAGTGGCCTTTTCTAGATTTGAATTGAAGGACGCTTTGGCTTGCTTTCCTTGTTGACAGGCTTTGCATAATCGTTCCTTCTTGAAGGTTTCTTGTGGTAAACCTGCAACAATGTTATTTCTAGAAATATAATTGATGGTTTTAAAGTTCAGATGCGTTAGCCATTTGTGTCATAGCCAGTTTGTTTCTTTCTTGTTGAATGCTATGAAGCACGATGCTTATTGACCACTTTCCCAATCAGCAATGTAGAGTCCTCCTTTTCTGATTCCTCTAAGCTTTACTTCACTAGTGGTTCTATCTGCAACTTCGCAACCTGTGTCAAAGAAGGAAACAATATATCCATTTTCACTTAGCTGGCTTATGCTCAGTAGATTGTGCTTGAGACTATCGACGAGGGCAACATTGATTATTCGCATTCCATTTTGCTCGATGCACCCTCTTCCGATTACTCTGGCCATGGAGTTGTCACCAAATGGGACTGAGGCTCCTCAAAACTTGCAAAGTTCTGTGAAGATCTCTTCATCTCCTGTTATGTGACCTGAGCATCCACTGTCTAATATCCATTCTTTGAGTTTTCTTGATAATCTTCTTTCTGGACCCTGTTCCTGCAAAACAAAGAAGTTATATTTTGGTGATTTTGATGCTTCTTTTGTCATCACGTCTCACTTCCCTTCCGTTCCTGTTGGCATAGTTTCGATAGTCAACATAGGGATGTAAGGTAGTGTGTCCAGCCATCACTGTCTTTTGAAAGTATTTTATATTAGACTCTGGCCTCAAGTAGGTGTTCCTTCTACCTGGAGTGTATGTTGCTTCCTTGCAACCTTAGTAGATTACTTAGCCTTGCTAGGATTTGTATGAACTGTCCTAGCAGATGGAACAGTCTGTTGGGTAACATACATTGACTTTGCTGGCTTCTTTTCAGCAGATCAAAAGTTCAATCTCTACTGAGCAGTCAGCTGAGGGATATTGGTCTGCCAGCATTTATGTTGTTCAATTGTCTTGACATTTTCCCTCTTGTCTTTCCTAGCGATCTGCTGAATCTTCCCAGTGGTTGGGACAAAAGTAATCTTCTTTGACTTACTCGATTCAGCGACACAAGACTTTTCACTATCAAAACCTATTCTAGCAAAGTTCTTCGAACTTCTTTGGACACTCAAAATATCATCTAAATCTTTCGTGCTTTTTGAAAATTTTCATTGACATACATTTGGCACAGAGTGTTTACTTTTCAAAGTTTCATTTTCTTGTCTTGGGTACTATAAATACTGCTTAAGACAGAGAATTCGGTTTTTAACTTCAAAAGTTCCTCGTTTGCTCACCTAGATTTATCAATCTCACTGGTGAAAATTGAAAGTTGAGACTTCGGAGAGGAATTTTCCTTTACTAGAATATCCTTTAATGCATAAACTTTTGAAAACTCTTTTAGCAAGTATTCCACAGTTATTTCATCTGATTCTGAACAACAACAATCAGCAGTGTCATGCATATTATCAGAAATTGAAACAATAGACAGAGTGGTATTTGTTACCTGGTTTGTTGTGGCAGCTAGAGCTGAATCTCCTGTTTGCTCTTCGTTATTGTCTGCCATGAACACCATTAGAACATCCTCTTCATCTTCTGATGAGTAGTTTTCGTCGTCATAATCTGGGATGTCTGGTAGTTCTGTCCTTGTCAGCAATGCTTTGGTGACTGCCTTCGATGTGCATCTTTCGAACAGCTTCTTTAGTCATTCTCTTTCTTCTGGATCTACCTTTGGGCATTCGAACTTTAGATGATCCAGATAATTGCACTCGTAGCATGTTCTTGGTGCTCTCTTGCTATTTTTGTTGTCTGTTGGTTGACTCTACTGGAGATCTTCCTTCTTCCCTTTTGCTTTCAGCAATAGCTTTTGAAGTCTCTTCATTTGTTCCTCCAGCTCGCTCACGGAGCATTCATCTTCTTTTAAGTGCGATCCGCTGATGGAAGGTATCTCCTTTGTTGAACTGGATTGAGCAGGTCGATCTGAGTGGAATGACTTCTTTGTTTTCCACTTTTGTCCATCTCTCTTCACAAAGAATGTTGCACCTTCCAACGATTCTTCAATGTTGACTGTAGCACGAACAGCCTCATTCTTGTTGATCTGGGCGATATCCCATTCCTGAGCTTCCAGTTGAGCAAACACGTCTTTGGTGCTAATCTTCGACAGATATTTATCCTTTAGACTGGTTACTTTGACGAACCAATCCTCCTTAGGTAGTCTTGAGAGGATCTTTGAATTCATGTTAGGAAGTTCGTACGTCCTTCCCAACTTCTTTAACTCAACTACAACGTTGTTGAATCTGGCCTCCATGTCCTTGATGGTTTCACCTGGAATTAAACAAAAAGATTCATACCTGTCTACCCATTGTTGTAGCTTGTTTCTCTTCATCTGGTCCGATTCTTTGTCCAAAGTGCTGAGAAAATCCCACATTTCTTTAGCACTATTGTACTCCAACGCTTCAGCCATTAGAGTAGGTGACAAGGCACCTAATATTAGATCTATGGCGACGTAATTTATTTGATCACGGGCTCGTTCTTCTTGAGTACATTCTTTAAGCGGCTTATCCGCCATTACGTATGGTCCTTCTACATCCTCTCCGACCCTTGTCTTCACCTTCTGGATCTTGATGGGTCCAACTTCGATCACTCGTCTCATCTCTGGATGCACGTTCTTTAATGTGATCATCGACCTCTTTTTCCAGGTAGAATAGGATTCCGGAGTGAACTTGGGAAGCTTTGCGTTGTGCATCATTTTCTTGAACATGATCTAAACACAGAAACACAAATATACAAGGAAAATCTGGATCTGGTCCTTGGCGACTCAGAAGCAGATAGTCTGTAAAGATCAACCGCTCTGATACCACTTGTTGGTCCCTAATCAGAGTTATGTTATATGCAGCGGAAGTATTTAATTTATCTTGCACGTATCTTGCTAAGGTCACGACTTAGCAAGCTTTTATCCAAACGTTTTAGCTCGAGTATTCGTTAGATTGATTACCGTTTATACTACGACACTTGGTGTGTTGAGTGTCAAATGATCTAACGATAAACAGATAAGGTAATAAAGCATTAAACAACACAAGGGTTTTTATAGTGGTTCGAACAACTGTTCTATGTCCACTCTCCAGTCCTTTGAATCAATTAAGGATGGCACCTATTTATAGGTCAAGATTCAAACAACCGTTTGAATCTTATCTGTTAGACTCAAAGGGAATGATCGCCTATCTTCATGTTTCCATTTTTTGTGTCGAACAGAGACTGTTCAAGTCTCCTTGTCTCTGATTGGCGTAGCATCTATCTTTAGCCGTCTCTTGTGAGAACGGATCTTTTGTAGGTCTGAACCCCTTTTTCTTCATGATGATTATTCCATTCTCTTGATTAGTTGGTTCTTCTCGTAACGTGTAATCCGTCTGATATTTGACTTTGCAATATTTCTCTTGATTGTTGATTATCGTCTGCTGGCTACTGATGTGCATCGGATGTCTCCATAGTTTGTTGGAGTTCCTTCTTCAGCATTCTTGTCGCTTCCTTCGCATCTCTGGCCTTTCTGATCTTCAGCAGTCTTTAGCAATCTTCAGCAATTAGGTAAGTTTGTTGACTCCTTCAGCAAACCCAAATCTTTCTATCTATTAATCTATCACAACTCGAGTATAAATTCCTATACAGGTCTTTTTACAATTGACTCGATATTGAGTTGCTATAGTTTTGATCCACCAAGACATATCAAACTATTATAATGAATTGGTTTAGAATGGAGGGGTCTAACAATATTCCTAACACAACTGTACAGACGTATATAATGCATATTTACATGCTTATATAATGCAACTTACATCTGAAAAATAAACAACTTTGCTTTGAGAATGTCAATCAATCCATGAAATACTACAACTGTACAGACATATGTAATGCATATTTATAGGCTTAAATAATCTAACTTACATTTGAAAGCTATACATCTATATTCTAAAACCTCAATCAATACATGAAATATTGCAACTTTACAGGCGTGTTTGATGCAAATTTACAGGCGTATTTGATGCAAATTTGCAGGCTTAAATAATGCAACTTACATAAGAAAAATAAATAATTGTATTCTACAAATATACATTATTTATGAAAATCCTTTCAACTTAACCAATCAAACTTCAATTTTCTAAATTGTGACTGTGAAACACAAGCAAACAATCAAGATAAAAAACATGGATAAAAAAGACCCGCCGGCGGAGAATCCATGGTCGAGTAAGTGTCCGAAGCAGTTATGTATATTTATAATTCCCTACAAATAAAGTGAATCTTCAAGGGTGCGAAATAACAGATTTAGTCGCTTTCCTCCTGTCCAATCCTTCGAAAGGTGGAAACGCCTCCGTCAATTTCCAGATGTTCACCTCTCTCAAGTATAAGTTCTCCAGAAAATCTGGATGATGAAGATGAACGGTGATCGATTCTTTCTTCTTGTTTTCTACATCATGCCTTTGCTGCTTTGCATATGTTTTGGGATGAAATAATATATTTGGTCAAAGATTTTGATTATCAATCGTGTGAGAGAGATTTTAGGAGATTTTTATGGAAACAATTTAATTGGAATATATTAACTACTATTAAACCCTTGATGTAATTAAAAAATAATTAAATTAAGTAATAAAATAAAAAAAAAACCATTAAATCTAGACCATTCAAAACTCAAAATTAAAGGACAGGATTTATTCTATTCTCTCATCTAAAGCTCACTTGTGATATGATTACACATCTATATATATATATATATATAGTGAGAGAGAGAGAGAGTAGTGTTCTAGTGAGAAATGTAGTTAGCATGAGAAATGAGAAAGAATCACGGTTGTTCATTTTGCAAGATCAACGGATCGTATTACATAGCAACTCATTTAAAATTAAAATGAGACATTTTTGGATGAATATCCTGCATTAAAGGGCAATATAGTAACTATATACAATGAATGATAATTTTGATACATGCATTTTAACTACGATTTTATTCATTTTAGGGGCAATATATTGCATTAACATTACATTACGTAATAAAATGCTTAATCTCTCTACTTACGACATTTTATTTCAAAATTATGCATTTTATCCTAGCAAACATGCATTATATCGCATTATATCTTCCCAATAAGAAAAGATTGTATATATCAAAATCTGGATATCTATATATAATCTGATATTGGAAAATATTGTTATAAATAAGAAAGATTTTCTGATTTTCAAAATTAAAATAGATATATCCTTAACTTATTTGAATATTTTTACCATATGTACTCAAAAGAATCATTATCTTATCCGTGCAACAAATTAATCCAAGTTCATATTGAAAGTTGAACGTCTAGATTTTGAAATTTGTTCTGAGTAGTATTGATCATTCATATATCGAAATAAACAACGAAATAATTCAATCTTACTATATTACATAAAATAAAATATATGTTAACATCATTTATCATAAAGTAATTTAATTATATTTTTATCAAATATGAATTCTAATATTATTGTTTTACATAAAATAAATATTATATTCTCATATCATTTTATCTTAAAATATGTTCATTATATATCTATGGAATATGCATTTTCTAAAGGAATATAATGTATTTTATACATCATATAGTGCATTTTAAATAAAATTTCATACATTTTACGAAAGCAGTATATTGTTACGGGATTTATGTATATAATCACCAATTTTTATTTTAGTTAAGGTGTCCACTAAATTTATGCACTAAGGATTTTGTTTGAAAGATAATTAAAGTATCTTTAATTTGATATATAATACATGAAAAACGGATTTAAATTGGAGAGAGAGAGAGAGAGAGAGATAGAGAGAGAGGGGATCATGCAAAAACAATCATTCTGTAAGAAAAAAGAATGAATCTTATCCATTAGATCTAAATAAATCACTGGTTGATATACAATCAAGAAACAACTAAAATACTGTAATACCCCACCAAGCTTAATTAAGCTTTTGTAATGCTCAATTGGTGTTAATAAAGAGAATTCCCCTTATATTGAGAGCATTAATTTATTTAATTATGATTTGGGAATGTAATCTTATTACCTAGATTGGAAGATTTTCCAAGAATTATTGAGGTGGAATGGAATTATAAGAATAATAATAGTTAGGAGTTAGATTATGGTGAAGTTTATATTAATTGGAGAACATTATTTGAGATGGATAATTGAGATTTTGTATACATAATTATATGTATTTTGATAGGAAAATTATTACAACAAATATATGGAGAGAATTTCATTCATTTTGCACTTACCATATTTTGAGCTAGAGAGAGAGAGAGTTGAGAGCTTCTCACTCTAAACCCCACCCAAACCCGTCAGCCCCTATTTCCGGCGACGCACCGGCCACCCCCGGCCAAGCCGCCACCACCATCGTGTAGTCCTCACTCCCAGCTTCAATTCGAGCTAAGGTGGGCACCGTGAAATTGAGTTTGGGCAGAGATATTGTAGTGAGAAGGTGAGGTACCCTTCAAGTTTGATTTTTTTGGGTTTGAAGTTGGAATCTTGTTCAATCGGTTAGGGAACTGAGTTTTGACGATTTGTATATGTTCCCTACATTGTAGAGATCATTCGGCCACCCTGAGAGTCGAGTTTAGATTTTCTGGTTCCTGAAAAATTGGGTGTCTGTTATTTTTATAAGTTTGGAGATTTTGGGATTGAATTGCCTAACCGTGCGTTAACAGAGATTGATAATTCAGATGATAGGTCTAATTGGTTGATGAGTATTGAAGCTCATCTGGATATGACTAGATTGGTGATGTCTCGATGTGAGGAGGTGCTTCCCAGACCCTGCCGCTACTGTTGTCGTGATCAGCCACCACAGGACCCAGCAGACTAAAGGAAGTGCGAGTGCACCGGGTACCTTTTTACAAACTTAGTCTCACTTGACTAAGTTTGGGGGGAGTGGTCGGTATCCGGTGCCATCTTCTGGTTCACTCCTTTATCTCTATCTCTATCTTTAGTCTAGTTTAGTTTAGTTTAGTTGAATTTGAATGATTTGGAAATTCGATTTGGTTGTATAACAATGTTGATTTACCTCTACCTTGGATTGTGGATCTTGGATGTTAAAATTGATTGGCTTTCGTTTTTATGGAATGTTGTTATGAATCATGGCGAGCTTTCATGTGTTTAATCCTTTCTATTTGGTATTGGTTTGTGGACATGTTAAATGGTATGGAATGAATGGTGGACCTAGTGGATATTGTTTTATTTTTGTTGATGTTTGGTTTGTGGAAGTTGGTGGATATGAGAGCTTCATTGGGTTGTTTTATGCTCAAGTGTTTGGTGGTGTTTGTGTTGATTTAGTAGGTACAAATAAGGCATGGAGAGCGGTTTGATCGTGTGTGCCGTTCCTTCTACCAATTAGATTCATTATAATTGTTTTATGGCAGTAGATTGTTGTTAGGATTGTTGTGTGCTCGTGTGTGTGTGATGAACCCAAATGAGGCTTGAGATTTAATCATGATTTACTTAGTGGAGTTTGATGTTTATCTCAACTAATGATAGGGCGGAATCTGGTTTTCGAAGCATGATTTAAGTTTAACTTTTGAATTGCCGAGTTTTGTATGTGGTTAATGCATAGGACTTGACAAAAAGCTGTGAGGTTTGAGTCATGATATTGTCATATCTATATTGTTTGTGAGTGGCAAGATTGAGAGTACAAGATCTAGAACTTGCATCCGTTCTCTATCTATTGGCATGAGTGTGTAACTAGAAAATGTTCTTAGGCCATCGATTCTTGGTCCTACCTTTCACACCAGGAGTATAAGGTGGTTGTTATCATTATTTTGCCTTTCAAATCTTTGACCCCCGTGATTGAGCTTTATTGGTGAATCTTCTTTGATATTATTAGGATCAAGTTTGGGGGGAAAGAGTGTATGAGGGTGAATACAGTGATGAGAGTTGGGTTGGGAATTGATTGAATTTGTATTGATGGGAAATGTTGAGGCATGAAAGATTTGGAATAAAGGATTGGTTTGAATCCTAGAAAATGTAGCACCAATGAAATTTTTGGTGCAAGTACTTGAAAAAAAAAAAAAAGAGGCACCGACAAAATGAATGAATGATGGTGCATTTGAAAAATGATGAAAAAAGAAAAGAAAAGAGAAAAAAGTGTGTGTTGTGAAATGGAAAAAGCCTCGGGGTTTGTAGTGGTTCGAAAAGAACAAGTTTGTGGGTTTTGGGAAATTGAGAAGTTTAGTCACTTTTGCCCAAAACCACCCACCTTTTAGTTAGCCACGTTACAACCCATGAAAAGACCTTTTTGATTCTAGAAACTAACTTGTTGTAGTATAGTGGTGAGAATGGATGCAAGCCTATGGAAATCAAGCTCGATATCTTGTGATTGTGTGAATCTCATCTTCCCTAAACACGTGAGGGAGTGCTTTCATTTCTTGTATCCATTTTTGATGAGTGGTTCATGTCCTTAGCATTAACCTTGTTACAAAGTTAGGTGATAATCTCGTTTTACTTGAACATGCTAAGATGATCTTGATGAGGTATTGCAGGAGGTAGATTAATGGCTTTACTTTGTTTGATTGAGGACAATCAAAGGTTCAAGTTTGGGGGATTATGATATGTGCGTAAAATGACCTATTTTTCGATGTGTGAGCGTGCATGTTTGCGGCCATTTTACTCTCATATCATATGTTTTTGTTGTTCTTTTGTTGTGTTTTCGTGTTTTTTGTGTTTTGAATGTTGTAGGATAGGTTTTGAGCATAAACTAGCATTTTTGGTGGAGTTTTGGAGGAAAATCGCACGAGTTTGGAGTTTGGAGGCGTCGACCGGCCGAGCGGAGCAGGATCGGCCGAGCCTAGCTGGACAGAGAGCTCGACTGGCCGAGCCAAGCTGGACAGAGGCGTTGATCGGCCGAGCTGAGTCTGCTCGACCGAGCCTTGTCAACAGAGAAATGGCTCGGTCGAGCCAAATCCGACCGGGCGAGCCAGACCGAGATTTCTAGCAATTTGGCAGTTTCCAGCTTCGACCGGGCGAGCCATACTTCGACCAGGCGATCCGAGGCCCTATTTGCTCGTCTATAAAAGGGGGAAATTCAGTTATTTAGAGGACTTTTGCCATTTTTACATTAGATCTAGTTAGGAGTTCCCCTATATTCAAACTTCCATCACGATTCCATCCCAATCCTAGAGTATCAAGGAGCTAATTCATCAATCCTTGGAGGAGAATTGAAGATCCAAGGGGTAGATCAAGACCTAACAAATCCAATTGGGGAAGATTTCACTTTCTACTTATCAATTGTAATGGATGTATTTGATTTCAACTTTGTATTGTTACAATTGAGAGGTATGTTGCTCTAATTCAATTTGGATGTTGATTTGAACAAGGATGCATGAAAATTAAGTTTGATAATTGTTTGTTTACTTTCCTTAGAGAGCTTGAATTGCACTAGAACTTGTTCCTTACCTCTTAGGTGTAGGTAATAGCCAACTTAGGAGGTAGTTGACGTGAACGCTGCAGCCAACACGCAGGCGAAATTGTCGTAAATAGTGTAGATTCATACGATTTTAGTTCCTATCCCTGTGCGGTGCTAGGTCGTAGGGCAATAATTGACGTTCTATTTGGAGTGGTCTAGGGCTTAATAACGTAGCCGTTTGCAAGTCTTAGCATCATCAACCGTTAGCTCGCCGTGACAAGGGGTTAACGAGTGTAGGGTCGATTGCTCAATCTCCTAGGGATTCAAATGTGTTTACATCAATGATTAACCTAATTGGATTACATATACGTTTATTTCAACATCCTATCTACCTCATTTGAGTATTTGCTTGTCTTGGTTTACCAACGTGTGGAGAGAATTGATTGAATGTTGAATTTCGATTTATTCACAATGATATTGATTGTTTGTTTTAGTATGGTTGTAGAAGTTTAATTTTGCATTAGGAATTTAGATAAAAAACTCAACGATATATTTTTGCCTAGCTATAACATTTCCAAAGTGAGTAAATAGTATTCTATAGAGTGAATTGAAAAGAACCTTGGATTGAAAATTTAACATGATATAGTGTTACATTTACACCGCATCATGTTTTTGGCGCCGTTGCCGGAGATTTCTTTCTAGTAGGTCTATAGATATTGTTGAAAGTTTGGAGAATTGTATGCTAGGTGTTTGATTAATTGCTTGTGTGAACTTTTTGCTTGTTGCTTATTGATTGATAATTGTTTTTCCTTTGTTTAATCAATTTGTTTTGGTTTGGTAATTGAGTTCTTTTGTGGAGTTTGTAGGTTGTTTATGATAACGAGGTCAAAAGCTCGTGAGCTTTTGGAGAGGAAATTACAACAAAGGCAAGGAAATATTGAGATTGATTTGGAAATGGCTAACCAAGGAGAGGATACGGTTAGGATTGAAGAGTTAGAAAGACAGATTAAGTTGATGAAAGCTATACTAAATGAGAGGAATGGTCCTCGTAGACCACTTCAAAACCTTTTTCGACCTCAAGGGGAACCAATGACTGGAGGTTTTCGGTTAGGAGTAAATGCCACGCAATTTGAGATAAAACCACAGTTGGTCCAAATGATACAGAACAATCAGTTTGGGGGACATGCAACCGAGGATCCGAATGTTCATATATCTCAATTTTTGGAGATTACAGATACCATAAAGATCAACCAAGTTCCCCAAGATCAAATACGGCTGCGGTTATTCTCATTTTTCTTGAGGGACTCGGCTAGGAATTGGTTCGAAGGTTTAGACAAGTCGAATATTGCCACTTTGGAAGAATTAAGAGAAAAGTTTCTATTCAAGTTTTTTCCACCAAGCTTGACTTTGAAGAGAAGGGCTGATATAACATCGTTTGGGCAAAGGTACGATGAACCTCTTTATGAAGCTTGGGATCGGTTCCAAGAGCTTCTACGCAAGTGTCCTAGACATGGTCTTTCCCAGAGTCAACAAATTTGCCAATTCTATGGGGGACTGAATTATGATACCAAAGTCATGATGGATGCTTCATCGGGAGGTGCATTCCTCGATCAAGAAGAGGAAGACGCTTGGAAGACAATTGAGAAGATGGCCGAAAATAGTTTTCAATGGCCAAGGGAACGAAAAGATTATAGACCGGTGAAGTCGTTAAATGATGCTAATGAGACTGAGGATTTCAAAGAACAAATCGTTGTCATGCAAAGAAAGCTTGACATGTTATCTACTTCGGGGAGTAGAAAAGAGGATATGATGATACTTAAGCCTGAGAATGCTTATCCGGAGAATGTGAATTTCGTCAATCTAAGAATGGGGTACAACAATCGACCTCAATATAACCCTCAGGGAAATATGTACTATCATCCATCCAACTGGTTTCACCCCAACTTCTCTTATGCAAATCCTAACAACGCTCTCAATCCTCAAATGCAATTGGAAGGAGGAGGGAGTAGTAGTCACAGAGGATATGCTGGGGGAGGTAGTAGATATGTGAACCAAGAGATGAGGAGAAATCCAAGTGAAGAGATGCGCTTTGAGAAGTATGACGGGATGTTCGCGGAGATCCAGCTGCAAATTTCCTCAATCGCCAAACAGTTAAGTGGCAAACACCAAGCTGGGAAATTTCCAAGCGACACGAAAGTTGTACAAAAGAAAAGTTGCAATATGATTGATGGTGAAGATAGAATGAATGAGAAATTGGAGGTCATGACTCCAAAAGTGAAAAGTGTGGAGATCGAAGAAGAAGGGAGTATAGTGAAGGAAGATGGAAAGGAGTTGGAAGTTGAGAATGTGGAAGAAAAGAAAGAAGAACAACCTGAAAATGTGCATTTCTTTGATTATGTGAAGAAAGGAGATATAGAGATGCCACTACCGGAAGAGATTGAACGTGTACCCATGTTGGATGAACTCGTTGGAGTTGAGGTAATCTCGGATGGTGAACCAAATGAATCGGGAAGTAATTAATATGAAGAGAAGAGCATAGCTAGCAAGAAGGAGGATCCGGGCGGTTTTGTCATTGGTTGCAAAATTGGAGATGTGATAGTTGAGAAAGCCTTGTGTGACTCCGGTGCTAGTGTGAATATAATGTCATGGGACTTGTACAAGGAATTGGAGGTTGGAAATCTTAAACCTACAAGTCAAGTCTTACAATTGGCTAATCATGCTCTCTTTTGCCCCGGTGGAGTAGTTGAAGACGTGCTTGTGGAGGTCTTGACATTCACATTTCCGGGAGACTTTCTCGTGGTGGACATGAAGAACAAGGGTGGTATTCAATTGATTTTTGGAAGGCCTTTCTGATGTATTTATATACTGAAAGCATTATGATTGGTATATTATGTACAAGGTCGATTGGTTAATATACTGGGAATCATAAATGTTGTATGTTCATCTCCTGTCTGAATTAACAAACATGTGTCGCAAACGCAATTATCCTCTTATCTCGTTGATAGGGAGATCATACGGTGTGTAGAAGATCACGGAAGATCGTATGGATCGTTTGACCTAGCGAGATATAAATAGTTATCACAGCTGAGACAGTTCCAGGATAAACTGTCGGTGTAGGCTGCAGCATACGCAGTAATAAGCATCTTATCTTGGATGGCTTGGTTTGCTGGTGTGGGGCACACATTGATAAGGACCTAAGTCGAGATCGATTCTTTTATCTGACATTAAAAGAATCTAGAGAATCTTTTAGATCTGATAGAGAATCTTCACCGGATTTTCAGATCGAGTTGGGATACAGATCAGAAGATCAAATCAGGAGGATTTTTTCTTCTCCCTCTCCTCTTTATTTTCGAAAATAACTTTATTATTTTCATAGATTTATTTCCTTAATCTGTTAGGAAATTAAATCCTTGTGCGTGGGAAAGATCAAAGGGCATCTCCGCGCACGCGTTCTTCAGTGATCATCGATCCAGGTATTCCGCATAAACCTTCTTATGCATAATAATATAGGAGCATGCTAGGATTGTTCATAGGTATAGCAATTTATTTTTGATACTCCAATTAACGATCCTTGGCAAACAGACTTCGTGATTCAGTTCACGAATCCCTTCACTTTCTTGCATATAGCCGATGCACTCTTTGACATGAAACAGGGGGAGCTCACTTTCCGTTGTTGTGGAAAAGAGGTTGTCTTTTCCCTACCTCCAAAGAGTTTGCATGAGTTTGAAGAGGAGAAAGTTGATAGAAAAAAGAGGTTGAAGGACGTGCTCGACCCGGGATTAGACCTCATGGGGGACGATAATGAAGAAAAGGATGATCCGGAAGATTTAGATGAATACGATCAAGGTCGGACAAAGAAAGCTCGAGTGGATACGGATCCGCCTCGAAGTGCAAGAAGAAAGTTGTTCTTCCCGGACGATCACATGGTGATAAGTCGAGGTATGAGTTCGGGATCAACACCGTTTGATCATGATTGATTGGGAGGTATGGTCGTCGAGCTATCGACGTTATAAAAAGCGCTTGTTGGGAGGCAACCCAATGGTTTTTAATTTTGTTAATTTTCATGTTTGAATACTTGTTAGTTTCAATTTTGGTTGAATAATGTTGTTTAGTGTTTTATTGAGGATTCTTAATTGCTTGTGGATTTACAAGTTTGATTGACATTGTGATTAAAGAGCATAAATGTTGGAGGCGATGTGATTGGGATGGTGCAGGAAAAGGGCGGAAAAGTTTCAAACCGAGGTGTCGCTCGGCTGGGCAAGACTGGCTCAGCTGAGCAGGTTCGGGCATCGCGGACAGAGCCCTCGCTCGGCCGAGCAAGGCAGGCTCGGCCGAGCCAAATCGTGCCAGCCCAAATGCGCTAGGACAGCAGCGTCGCTCGGTCGAGCCATCTACTGCTCGGCTGAGCCACGCACAAACTTAAATAATCGGGCTCGATCCCATTTTGCCCATTCTTCATCGCAGTTGAAATTTCTTTTCCAAAATTTTCTTTGACTCATTATCATCTCGGTTTGTGTAATTCTACCCTTTTGAAGTGCCATGGCTAACAAGCATGGACGTGGATTTCCTTCTTCTTCTATTTGCAGACCCGAGGGATTTGATGATGATGAATATGCAAGGTTCATTATGTTGACACAAAGGCAAGTGATTGGAACAATCTATCTCTGTCAGGAAACTTTGGAAGCATTGGATTTGAAGAAGGATGTGTGGAAGTTGCTCACTCGCATGGGATGGAGGAAATTAACTCATGGGTGATGGTCGTCGTACGTGCGGGTGACGAGGGAATTCTTGGCCTCTGTTCAAGTCACATGGAGTGCAAATGGTGCTCCGGTTCAGGTAAAGTTTAAACTTGTTGGTCAAGAGTTTTCCTTGAGTAGACAGGATATTGATAGGATATTTGGGTGTTCAGTGGAATCTGTGTGTGCATTCGATGAGCTTAATCCTCTTGAATTGTGGGAATCGATTTCTGGAATTAGTATTTCGGGTGATTTCGATGTGCAGTCTTGTAGGTCATTCTTGATTAAGAATCATATCGTTCGGTATCTCCACCTCATGTTAGAGGGCTGGTCTTGTGGTTTTAATGGATCTGGTGCTGTTAGTATGTCTGAGTTCCAATTACTGTTTGCGTTACTGCATGGGAGGCCCTTTTCTATTGGAGGATGGTTGATGGAAAATTGGAGCAATACAATTGGTGCTGATAATTCGGTTATTTGTGGTGGTGGACTACTATTTCCTATTTTTAAGGCTTGTGGTTTTGATATGTCGGGATTATTCGCTCTGGGGTTGAGCCTTAACACAACTGCTCTAGTCACTAAAGCTTTTCTGGTTCCTGAAAAATTGGGTGTCTGTTATTTTTATAAGTTTGGAGATTTTGGGATTCAATTGCCTAACCGTACGTTAACAGAGATTGATGATTCAGAGGATAGGTCTAATTGGTTGATGAGTATTGAAGCTCATCTGGATATGACTAGATTGGTGATGTCTCGATGTGAGGAGGTGCTTTCCAGACCCTGCCGCTACTGTTGCTGTGATCAGCCACCACAGGACCCAGCAGACTAAAGGAAGTGCGAGTGCACCAGGTACCTTCTTACAAACTTAGTCTCACTTGACTAAGTTTGGGGGGAGTGGTCAGTATCCGGTGCCCTCTTCTGGTTTACTCCTTTATCTCTATCTCTATCTTTAGTCTAGTTTAGTTTAGTTTAGTTGAATTTGAATGATTTGGATATTCGATTTGGTTGTATAACAATGTTGATTTACCTCTACCTTGGATTGTGGATCTTGGATGTTAAAATTGATTGGCTTTCATTTTTATGGAATGTTGTTATGAATCATGGTGAGCTTGCATGTGTTTAATCATTTTTATTTGGTATTGGTTTGTGGACATGTTAAATGGTATGGAATGAATGGTGGAGCTAGTGGATATTGCTTTACTTTTGTTGATGTTTGGTTTGTGGAAGTTGGTGGATATGAGAGCTTTATTGGGTTGTTTTATGCTCAAGTGTTTGGTGGTGTTTGTGTTGATTTAGTAGGTACAAATAAGGCATGGAGAGCGGTTTGATCGTGTGTGCCAATGGGTAACGCTTTCTATCGTTCCTTCTACCAATTAGATTCATTATAATCATTTTATGGCATGTAGATTGTTGTTAGGATTGTTGTGTGCTTGTGTGTGTGTGATGAACCCAAATGAGGCTTGAGATTTAATCATGATTTACTTAGTGGATTTTGATGTTTACCTCAGCCAATGATAGGGAGGAATCTGGTTTTCGAAGCATGATTTAAGTTTAACTTTTGAATTGCCGAGTTTTGTATGTGGTTAATGCATAGGACTTGACAAAAAGTTGTGAGGTTTGAGCCATGATATTGTCATATCTATATTGTTTGTGAGTGGCAAGATTGAGAGTACGAGATCTAGAACTTGCATCCGTTCTCTATCTATTGGCATGAGTGTGTAACTAGAAAATGATCTTAGGCCATCGATTCTTAGTCCTACCTTTCACACCGGGAGTATAAGGTGGTTGTTATCATTATTTTTCCTTTCGTATCTTTGACCCCCGTGATTGAGCTTTATTGGTGAATCTTCTTTGATATGATTAGGACCATATTTGGGGGAAAAGAGTGTATGAGGGTGAATACGGTGATGAGAGTTGGGTTGGGAATTGATTGAATTTGTATTGATGGGAAATGTTGAGGCATGAAAGATTTGGAATAAAGGATTGGTTTGAATCCTAGAAAATGTAGCACCAATGAAATTTTTGGTGCAAGTGCTTGAAAAAAAAAAAAAAGAGGCACCGACAAAATGAATGAATGATGGTGCATTTGAAAATGATGAAAAAAGAAAAGAAAAGAGAAAAAAATGTGTGTTGTGAAATGGAAAAAGCCTCGAGGTTTGTGGTGGTTCGAAAAGAACAAGTTTGAGGGTTTTGGGAAATTGAGAAGTTTAGTCACTTTGGCCCAAAACCACCCACCTTTTAGTTAGCCACGTTACAACCCATGAAAAGACCTTTTTGATTCTAGAAACTAACTTGTTGTAGTATAGTGGTGAGAATGGATGCAAGCCTATGGAAATCAAGCTCGATATCTTGTGAT
>JAPKLW010001081.1:0-43126 GCA_026898455.1 Plectranthus barbatus | reverse complement strand
AGGCAGCTGAAGCATGACGAGATTACCATCTCAATGGGCAGCGGAGAACGAGTCTCAGCAGTAGCCATTGGAGATTTTACTTTATGCTTTGAAAACAATGTTCTGATTTTGAGAGATGTTTTATATGTGCCAGTTTTTCGGCGGAACTTAGTTTCAGTTTCCAAGTTATTTTCTGATGGATATTCAGTTATTTTTGATAGTGGAGTTTCTATCATTGGTAATAACGGTGTAATCTGTCATGGCAAACTGATTGACTTTCTCTATATCATTGATTGTATGCATAAATCTTCCGTGAATGTTGCAAACTCATCTAATAATAATAATCATTTAAAGAGAAAGTTTTCTTCCGATGAGGATCAAACATATCTCTGGCACTTGAGACTAGGTCACATCAATCTAAAAAGGATTAAAAGATTAGCATGCGATGGGCTCTTGGATTCCTTCCAAGTGGTACCGCATCCAATCTGTGAGTCCTGTATAGAAGGAAAGATGACGACCAGGCCTTTCAAGGCAAGTCAATCTCGAGCAGAGGATGTGTTACAATTGATCCACTCTGACTTATGTGGACCAATGTCCACGCAAGCTCGTGGAGGTTATGAGTATTTCGCCACATTCATTGACGATTACTCAAGATTCGGATATGTCTATTTGCTTCGCCATAAGTCTGAATGCTTTGAGAAATTCAAAGACTTCCGGACTGAGGTAGAAAAGAAGCTTGGTAAGACTATCAAGACACTACGATCAGATCGTGGTGGGGAATACCTCAGCAACGAGTTCTTGCAGTACTTGTCAGATAACGGGATTACATCCCAATGGACTGCACCGGGAACCCCTCAACAAAATGGTGTAGCGGAAAGAAGAAATAGAACTCTCTTGGAAATGGTCAGGTCGATGATGAGTTATGCAAGCTTGCCGATTTCGTTTTGGGGGTATGCCTTGGAAACAACGGCCTATTTGCTTAACCTGGTACCTTCTAAATCAGTTCCTAAAACACCTCTGGAACTCTGGTATGGGCGAAAGCCAAGTTTGAACAGAGTGAGGGTTTGGGGTTGTCCAGCATATGTGCTGACAAAGGAACCTGATAAGTTAGAAAGCAGGGGCAAGCTGATGTTGTTTGTAGGATATCCCAGGCAAACGAAAGGTGGTTACTTCTATTGTCCAGAGAATCAGAAAGTCGTTGTCAGTACCAACGCGAGATTCTTGGAGGACAAATATGTAAGAAACCACAGATCCAAGAGTGAAATTATTCTCCACGAGCTTGAGAATAAAGAAGCAATTCCATCAGGAAAACCCAGTGTAGTGGTAAATCCACCTGTAACAGGTGAGAATATACCAACACTGCCACTAATGCAAGGTATGGGACAAACGCGTACTGTGCCAACTACTGACACAGCTCAGATGCCTCGTCACAGTGGGAGGGTTAGTCACCAACCTGAGAGGTATATGTTCGTGGGAGAGTCTTCTGACTTGATCCCGGAAAACGGACTAGATGATACCGACCCCTGGACATATGACGAGGCTGTATCTGATAAAGATGCGGACAAATGGCTGATCGCCATGGATTCTGAAATAGAATCCATTACTGCTATGGATGTATACCAGAGAACTGATTTGCCAGATGGCCATCGAGCCATAGGGTGCAAATGGGTATACAAAAGAAAGAAAGGATCGAATGGGGAAATTACAGCTTTCAAAGCAAGGCTGGTGGCGAAAGGTTATAGTCAGAAAGAAGTTGTAGACTATGACGAGACTTTCTCACCGGTAGCCATGCTTAAGTCCATTCGAATACTCCTGGCCATAGCAGCACATAAGAACCTAGAAATCTGGCAGATGGATGTCAAAACCGCGTTTCTAAACGGGTACCTTGAAGAAGGTAGGGACATCTATATGCAACAGCCAGAAGGTTATGTGCAGAAGGGCGAAGAACATTTGGTCTGGAAGCTAAGGAAGTCGCTGTATGGACTTAAACAAGCTTCACGGTCATGGAATCTCCGTTTTGATGAAGTGATTAAATCTTATGGATTCTCACAATGTTCAAACGAGAGTTGCGTGTACCGTCTGTGTGTCAGCGGAAGCGTAGTATTCCTTGCACTTTATGTAGATGATATTCTCCTATTTGGCGACAATGTGGAAGTATTGTCGGGCATAAAGGGGTGGTTATCCGAGCAGTTTCATATGAAGGACCTTGGGGAGGCAGGATACATCCTAGGGGTAAAAGTATTGCGGGAGCGCAATAAAAGGATGCTGACCTTGTCTCAAGGGTCATTTGTGGATACTGTGATTGCCCGTTTCAACATGCATAATGCCAAGAAAGGTCTGTTACCCTTCAGACATGGCATACATCTTTCCAAGGATCAGTGTCCGATGACACAAAAGGAGAAAGATGAGATGAGCAATGTGCCGTATGCATCGGCCGCGGGTAGCCTCATGTATGCAATGTTATGTACGAGGCCAGATATCTGCTTTGCTGTAGGCATGGTAGCGAGATACCAGTCTAACCCTGGACAGGCGCATTGGGCCGCGGTAAAGCACATACTCAAATACTTGAAAAGGACAAGGGACTATTGTCTTGTTTATCAGTGTGATGAGTTGTGCCCTGTGGGTTATACTGATTCGGATTTCCAGGCAGACCGAGATGAAAAGAAGTCCACCTCTGGCTATGTGTTTACATTGGGAGGTGGGGCCATATCATGGAGGAGTGCAAAGCAGAAGTGCATTGCGGACTCCACCATGGAAGCCGAATATGTGGCAGCTTCTGAAGCTTCGAAAGAAGCGGTATGGTTTCGAAACTTCCTTCTGGAGTTGGACGTGATTCCTCAGCTACCCAGAACAATCACGGTGTATTGTGATAACTCAGGAGCTGTGGCTAATTCTAAGGAACCACGAACTCACAGAGCAACAAAACACATTGAAAGGAAGTACCATATTATACGAGAAATCGTAGCAAGGGGTGATGTGCTGATAGAAAAGATTGATACGAAAGATAATCTAGCGGATCCATTCATAAAAGCTCTGCCTCAGAAGGTTTACGAGATGCATGTACGTAGCCTTGGGCTGAGGGCAAAGCTAGCCACGTAGAATGCTTGATGTAATAGCTAGATTAGTTTAGACGCGTTATACTCTGGAAAGCAAATGTATAATGCTTTGAGTATAAGTGGGAGATTGATGGATTTATATACTGAAAGCATTATGATTGGTATATTATGTACAAGGTTTATTGGTTAATATACTGGGAATCATAATTGTTGTATGTTCATCTCCTGTCTGAATTAACAAACATGTGTCGCAAACACAATTATCCTCTTATCTCGTCGATAGGGAGATCATACGGTGTGTAGGAGATCATGGAAGATCGTATGGATCGTTTGACCTAGCGAGATATAAATAGTCATCACAGCTGAGACAGTTCCAGGATAAACTGTTGGTATAGGCTGCAGCATATGCGGATAAGCATCTTATCTTGGATGTCTTGGTATGCTGGTGTGGGGTACACATTGATGAGGACCTAAGTCGAGATCGATTCTTTTATCTGACATTAAAAGAATCTAGATCTTTATGACTCGATGGAATCTTAAACCTATATGAGGATACAGAAGTATACATATATTGTATGTCACTTTGAGTTGTAGAAAAGGTTCTAGTTGAACCTGTTCTTCTGCAGTCTTGGGTGACATCAATCTGTGTATGACTGTCTGGTATCTGAACTAGGTAACCACATCCAGTATAGGATGGTGACATTCCCTGAACAGCTCAAAAGGTTCGTTATGCTAAAGTCCTGCAGGCTGATTAAGTTCAAGCATAAGTGAAAAGGTTTGAGTGGATTGATTCAGGAATTAAAGATGTTAATTAATTAAATAGCTTGTCAGAGCTTAAATTAATTAACGAATGTTTGTAACCTTAAATGTGGGGATAAACCGAGTCTAATGCAACCCGTTCCTCAAACGTGGTAGCAAATAGGTAGGACAGTATTGATTCTCTGGTGGCATGAATCAATATTAATTAATTAATTATATTCTGGGTTGAATATGGGAATTAATTAATTGATAGGCCTTATTTGCTATTTGCATTCTGGTCCCTGGTCTGGCCCATGATAACTCAAGCCCAATAGAAGCCAAGAATTTCCTATAAATAGGCCTCAGTACCTCATAACTCAATTGCACCTACTTCTCATAAGATCACAAGTTGCACACAGCAAACCAGAGCCTTGGGAGCTGCTAGTGATCGATTGAGATTGAGTTTACGAGGAGGAAATTATGCTTCTCAACCGGGCAAGGGATCTGATAGAATAATCTTCACCAGATTTTCAGATCGAGTTGGGATACAGATCAGAAGATCAGATCAGGAGGATTCTTCTTCTCTCTCCTCTTAATTTTCGAAAATATCTTATTAATTTCTTAAGATTAATTTCCTCAATCTGTTAGGAAATTAAATCTTGGTGCGTGGGAAAGATCAAAGGGCATCTCTACGCACGCGTTCTTCATCGTTCTTCAATCCAGGTATTCCGCACAACCTTCTTATGCATAATAATATAGGAGCATGCTAGGATTGTTCATAGGCATAGCAATTTATTTTTGATATTCCAATTAACGATCCTTGGCAAACGGACTTCGTGATTCAGTTCACGAATCCCTTCAATTGGTATCAGAGCGAGGTTTAATTAATTGGCTCTATTGGAAAAATAATATTGTCTATGAACATGCATGATTATTATTATTGATTGCATGCAATGGATGGTTTATGGATTGATTGTATGTTTTTCGTCCTCGTGGTTCCTCGGGTTCATCCGCCCATTTATATGGATTCGTTTTTCACCCACGAGATAAATCCGTGGTTAGATTAGAATTTTTAGAATGTAATTAGAATTATTCAATGTAATTTTATTTTCAAAAATTAAATCTGTAAAACGAAGAACGAAGAACACGAAGAACGAAGAACGCGAAGAACGCAGGGCCGCACGACCGTGACAGCGCTGGCACGGCGCGAGCGCCCTGCACGGCGGTCGACGGCGGCGAGGCACTGCAGCAGGGGGCGCGGCCGGCCGGCGGCGATGGCGCAGCCGCGCGGGGAAACCCTAGGTTTTCAGCGCGCGCGGCGCGCGCACGCACGCAGGCGCACGGCTGCGCAGCCCACGCCTGCCATGGCGGGTGCGGCGTCCCAGGCGCGGTCGACGGCGCGAGGAGGCGACGGCAGGCGGCCGGCCGGGACGGCGGTGCAGAGGCTGGAGCGCCGGGGGCGCGCGCACGCTGCAAGCCCTAGGGCTCGCGCGCGCGCGCGCAGGTCCCGCGCTGCTCTTGTCGCGCACGCCGGCGGCCGGCGCAGGGGCCCCTCCTTCGGACGACATCGGCGCGGGGCAGGTGGTGCACGGCGGTGGCTCGGGACCGGCGATGGCGGGCTGGGGCGGTGATGGGCTGGGCGTGCGAACCGGACGCAAAAAACCCTAAGGTTTTTTTTTGCATGGTTCGCGCGAGCTCGATTCCGTCCTTGCGTCATTCCGGCGAGTCACGGAGGCCGGAGAAGGAGAAGAAGAGTGAACGGCGGTTCGGGCGACGGTCGGGGCAAGCCGGGGCGGCGGCATGCAAAACGGGCAACGGTCGGAGGAGGCGGTATCGCGGACTTCATCCATGCACGTACGTGCATGGCTGTTGTGCATGCCGAGAGCCCTTACGACGACGGCGGGTCGCCGGCGATAGTGCTTCGCCGGTGGTGGCTCGTCGGGCCGAGTTCTCGCGGGCTATTGGGCTTGCAATGTGTGCCTAGGCCCGCGATCTTGTTAACTGGCCCAGTTGTCCAATTTTCTGAAAGATCAAATCTTGGAGGCCCAAGTTCAGAAAATAAATCCAGATCTCAATTCAAGTAGTGGGAGCCCAGTCGAAGATCTGTAAAAAAATAAATTCCAACTTGTAATAGTTAGATTTATTTTTCGTTTTATCATGGGGCCACGAGGACAATTTTTATTTGCTTTATTATTTGTCTTCGCATGATATACGTGTTTAATTTAATTGCGCAACATATGAGCATGTTGTAGATAATAGGAGCACGTTTACGGCTTTTATTTACAGCTTTAAAGCATGCTATGTGATTTATTTTATGTAATTAATTATGACTATAAATTTGGGGTTCATGCATTGCATGATAGAATTTTAGCAATGTCATAATTATGGCTACGTAAAATAATCTGTGCAATTGAACCTTATGAACTAAAAATTTACTAAGCTCATAATTTTAATAAGACCTCCACAAAGCGATCCTTTATTGGAAGTGGATAATTTATTAGGTAAACGTCTACATGTGTAGCTTACTTAATTTATTGTTCATAAGTTCTAATAGATAGGATTTCTTAAAACAAACATTTATTTCATGTGAGAAGTGGGAGTTCATGCGTAAACGTCTACATGTGTAGCTTGCGTATTGAATTTCCATAAGTTCTCTGGGGATTGAATTAAATGAGACAACCTTATTATAAGGAATCGGGTGTGTCCTTATATGGGAAGGTTGGTGTTGGTCCCGGTTTTTCAGAGTATAAACGTTACGCAGCGGAAATAATATAAAGTGTTTTCTTGCACGCTACTTACACACAGCTGACAACTGGCAACTGGTCAGCTGGTGCTGGTTACTCAGTACGCAGCTGACAACTGGTCAGCTGGTGATTTAATACTTAGAATATTTTAGCCTTGTTTGCACAGTTATTTATCAGTTTCAGGATATACTCCAGCACTTGAGTGCTGGGTTTAAAATATGAATGAAATGCAGAAAGCTGATAAATAACAAAGGATTTTATAGTGGTTCGATCAATCGATCTACGTCCACTCTCCAGTCGAAGCACTGGAAATTTCACTAAGAGTAATCAGGTACAGGTCTCCTACGATCTATCTCTAGCTGGTGAATGCCTCGTCCACCAGTTCACTAGATCAACCGCTCCCGGTCCTGGATCCTTCTTCAACTCTTCACAGCTAATGTAGTGCGAGCACGTCACTTCAACCTCCACAGCTAGCTGGGTGTTTTAGTTCTCCCTAGAACGTAACAGACTCTACGGCAGAATGCCCGTAATAACTCGAGTGCTGGTGAGCACAGGAGCTGCTGTGAACTCTCTCGAAGGAGAAAGAACACCAAATGAGATCTTTAACTTACAAGCTTAGAGCTTGAAGTCTCGTGTTTGATAAATCAACACACGGTAAGCTTTATGAAAAGCCTCGAAAGTACTTTATGCGATTTGTAATAATTTCAGTTCTTTCGGTGGTTGAGCAGATGAGCGGAATAGTGGAAGTCGTCGAAGAAGATTGAATGTTGGTAGTTGCGACGTATTTATAGCCGCAGGAACCGATTCAAACTTTCTAGCCGTTTGGACACATCCGGAAAGGTGTCAGACCTCGGATGTCCTTCTGACGGCGGCAGGTATGTTTTTCCGGAAAAGAACCATACCTAAGACCGCTTTGTCTGACACAGATCTCTTTGTGTCAGAACGGCTCTCTCTGTCAGTCCGAGGAATAAGACTGGCGTCTTGTGACTGATAGACTTTAAGTTATCCTTCCTTAAAGTCATATTCTGTCAGTCGATTCCTCAGAGAATCTTCTTCTTGTCTCTACTACGCGGGGAGAGAGAATCTGGAATTCTGCTGGTAACATCTGACTGGTAGATCATTCTGGTGATCTTGTGCTGGCAGTCTCTGCTGGTGACTTGCCCTGGCATCATCAAAGTCTACCAAATCTCTAGATGTTAACTCTTCTCGGAATCTCCTATGACTGGTGAAATCACCGCTGGTGAATAGTGTAAGAACACGTATTCTCCTGGTAAGGTTTGTCAGCCGCCTGCTGATGAAACCCTTCCCAACTGGTGAACAGTAGCCAGTCATAAGCGCTTCATACCGCTGGTGAACAGTGTCAGCACGAGTCTTTGTCAGCCGCCTGCTGATGAAACTTTTCCCAACTGGTGAACAGTAGCCAGTGGTAAGCTTTTCTCATGCTGGTGAACAGTGTCAGCATGTCTTGATCAGCTGCGACTTACAACTCAATAGACCTAAACAGGACTTTACATTTAAGACCAGATCTATGTAGAGACAACTGACGCTGGTAGGACTTTGGATTTGATCCACCAAAACTATAATCTAAACAAGTAAGCTACTGGGAAAGGAAACCTTAGACAGATTTCCCAACAATTTCCCCCTTTTTGGTGCGATCAAAGTCTAACCAGCAAGCACTCAGCTGATGAGGAAAGTTACAAAGGATTTCAGGGTTTTACAAGTGAAACCTATCAGATCTAAACCCATGAAATTACTTCCTCAACATCAGCTCTAACTAAAAGAAATCTTCCCCCTCAACCAAGGAAAGATATTGCTCGTTTAAAAATATGGAAATTAAGATCAGAGCAAATAAGCATGTAAATAAATTTAACATGCAAGATGAGTGCTGGTGCTGATTACACTGGATGTGTAAATTCAGCTGGTAAGTAAAAACTTAGACAATTGTTGGACAATAAGAGATTGTCATCAACTTGTCAGTTAACATTCCATTAGAGATTTAGCAATTACATGTACAATGAATGATAACTGACTAGTCTAACAGATTTACTTACAAAAGCATAAAGAGACTAGACTATGCCTTGGAAGATGATCCTGGTGACTGAGTCCGAGCATTGGTGATGGACCTCAGGATCGCAGTAAGTTCGGCCATTTCTTGATCTCTCTTCCGCCTCTCTTCAGCAGCAATTCGCCTCTCTTCAGCTGCGAGGCGTCTCTCCTCCTCAATGATTCTGGCTCTCTCCTCTTCAGCCAGTGCTCGCGCCCTTTCCCCCTCTTGGATCCGCGCCAAAAAGGTGGCAACACCGGCGGTGACGGACTCCATTTGCTGCGCTACATCGGCTTGGAAAGTGGTGAAGCGTTGATCCATCCTGGCGTCGATGTAAGCAAGAAGTTGCGCATGAGGATGAATTTCTGAGAGTGGCTGCGCTGATACTTCCATGGAAGTGGAAGGCACATCAGGTGCGGTATCAGCCATCTCTGGTGCAGACGCAGCTGGTACCTGCACTGGGGCGGGCTCCTCCGCGGGCATCTCGGCTGCTGTTGGCTCCTCCACGAGCACCTCGGCTGGTGCTGGCGGGCCTTGTACAAAAACAGGTGGGGCTGTGAAATCCACCAGCTGCCAGTCCTCATGATAAGGGACAAGGTCGCCCAAAACCATAGGAACAGATGGGACGGCAGTGGTCAGCCACCAACTATGTGAAGGATCCTCCTCCACTAAGTGGTCTACCAGCAGAGCGCTGGCAGCCATGTCAAAAAGAATAGCAAAATATGTTGGGATCCTGGGGAGAGTGATGAGCACCTTCAAGCGTTTGAGCGCGTATATCAACTGGTACCCTCGGCTGGTGCACTGGAACTGGAGGAATGGCAACTTAACCATTTTGGGCCTAGGGAGGCCGGAGGTTCCAGTCAGCTGTCGGTATTCTGCAATCTTCCTCAATCGGCGCCTGATTTGCCTGTTCGACAGCTGCTGATGGCTTTCAGGATCAGTATCCATGAATGTATTTGCCCAAGCCTCCTCAGATCTCCAGTATCCAAGCCCGAGCCTGGCATACAGTATGGCACGCTTCTCCACTGTCAACTGGCATTGGCACCAGTCGAAGATCCTCCACCTCCGGAACTCCAGAAGCAGTTCCGCATTCACTCGCCACAGGTCTCTGTACCTGGTTATCATCTCCTCATCCACAGTGCTCTCCACTTCCGCTGTGATGGTGTCGGCATACTCATAGAGTGAGTAGTTGTAATACTCCATCGGGTGCAGGGGCAGACACCAGTCGTAGATCCTGGAAGCGTAGACTGACTGGTGGGGGAGTCCGCTGATGGGGATAATGTTGAATGCTGAAGGCTCAGGCACTCGTGAATTTTGAAACGCCATGTCCCCGCGGTGCTCCCACCGGTGTACCCCTGTCACTCGCGATTGGAATGTATCTTCATCTATCAGCTAGTGCTCTTGGATACAGAGCATGTATGGCCTCCTTTCATTTCGCACATGTCGTGCTGGCGCTGGGGAGGATGCTGCTGGTCGTCCAGAAGATGTAGATGTTTCTGCGATTTGTGGACGACTGGCAGGATGACGAGCCACGTCTTCAAAATTAGGGAATAGATCCCTGGGCTCCATCCTCTGCACCCTGGAGTGATGTATCACCTCCTCAGCTGGAGCAGCTGGCTCCTCAGCCCTTGGCATCTCTATGTCCTCAGAATCTGTGCGTATATCTGAGAAACTCGCCAGTTTTTCCGGGGTGGTCGCCCGCTCAACAACTCCTCCACTGGCACCCCCTTGCGCGGCCAGTGGGACTTCAGATTCACCTCCACCACCCCCTTGCGCGGGTGGAGGGACTTGAGGCACATCCTCCTCAGGCTGGTACATATCGACAAGAGATAGTACGTCCTCCTCAGCTCCCATGACCATCAGGCGCGTGAAGGATTCTTCAGAGAGGATCTGGCCTGGAGCTGGTGCTGGTGGCATGTCACTTGAAGTTTGGGCAACTCCCCATTTTCCCTTCGCCACCTGATGCACTTGCTCCGCCAGTTGCGCCTGACGTCGAGAATCATGCTCAGCCTTTATCTTTGCGAAGGCTTCATCGCGGGCTGCCAGCTCAGCCTCCCTTTTTCGCTGGTCGGCCAAGGCCTTCAGCCTTGCCTGAGCCTGCTTCTTCCTCACAAGAGAAGCATTTTGCTCCTTCTTGGCTTGCTCCACCAGCTTCTGAGCTCTCGTCTGGACCCTCTTCCTTTTTCGGGTCATCTTCTCGATGGTCTCCTCCTTAGTCAGTCCCAAGATGGACTTCTTAACTGGAATTGAGATCTTCCCTGACGCAGAGTCATAGGCAGCAGCTGGCTGGGGCTGCTGGCGCTGGTGGGTCTTGGGTTTCTTTGTTGAAGGGGGCCTGGGGGCTGGCACTTGTGCTGATGCCCGAGGATGTATACCGGTTGCCTTAGCCACTGCTTCTTCCATAGAGGTGAATAAGGATTCAACCTCTAGCTTCCTTTTCAGCTCATCCTTGGCCTCAGCTGGCAGTGGGAGAGCCACCGCTGGTACGGCCTCATCTACTGGTTCTGACTCCTCTTCAGAAACTTCGTCAGCAGGGTCCACGGCCGTTTTGCCTTTCAGTCGTCTGGGCTTCTTGTAGTCTGGGCCAGGAAGTTTGACCTTGGTGACTGGGATAAAATCGGACCCGACCAGTTGCTCCCCTCGGTCGATCCGGTCTCCCATCTCCACCTCCAGAATATGGCTGATTCGCAGGCCAAAAGACACTGCATGGAGGAACCTGCCGTCAGTTTTGACCATGCAATTCTTCTCCACATTCTCCAACAACCGGCCGAAGATGAATTCGGCCCAGTTGCCATATATGCCGTCCTCCAGCGTGCACATAACGGAGAATTTCTTCAGGCTTAGTTCGGCATAGGAGCCGACCTCACACTGGAGCATGCGCACAACAATGTCGCATACCATCTGCCAGTAATCTTCCATTTCTGACTTCTTCATGCCAGTTTTGAAGACAGTCACCCCCTCCTTCTTCCATTCAGTCCACCTCCGCCTGAACTCCACCGTGTCGTCCTTGAAATACGTCGCCACCTCCTCACCAGTACTCCTCAGCCCAAAGAGGTTGGCTAGGTACTCTACGTCGATAGTGATCAGGTGTCCGAACACCGACGTGGTGAAGGATTTCCTGTCGTCAGCAATCACCGCGCGAGCATAGAACTCGGCGACCAGATGTGGGTGGAAGTTCCTGGGGGTTGCCGTCAAATATGGTCGGAGTTGCTCATGGTCGATCATCTCCATGAGCTCCTCGCCGAAATGCTTCTCGGCCAATTTGTGATTGGGCTCAGACCTCTGATAGGTATTCCTCCTATCAGGTATTATCCTTCTCTCAGAGTTACTCTGAGATTTGGATCCCTTGTAAGTATGCTGGTGACTGGCATACTTACGAGGTTGTGCGTGGATTCTCTTGACAGCTGGTGCTGGCTGTCGGATTCCACTGGCAGCTGACGCTGACTTCATTGCCTTGGAATTATTCTGCTTAGTCTGCGTCTTAGGGTGTGCTGGCGTCCTGTCAGCAGAGGATTTTGCCAGTTGAGGATTTTGTCGTGATGACTCACCTATGTATCTGGTCTTATTATTCCTGTGCTGATTAGCCAAACGGGGCTGACTGGTTTTACCAGCTATTGCATTGTTTAGAAGTCAAAGTTGCATATGTAGTTATTTTATTTTGTAATTAAAATAATATTTATATGATTTCCCCCCTGATTTCGTGGAATTTAATTCCTAAAATAATATAATTCAAAATTAGCTAATATTTACTTTCGAATTTTATGGGATTGGATCACTAAATTTTTGAATTTCAAATTGATATTTAATTTATGTTCTTTGGGATTTCAAATATTAAGTGATTTTAAAAGATCATAAATAAAATTCAACTTGTTATCCATAAAAAATTGCATTTTTTATACGATTTAGTTGAAGTAAATGATATAATTATTTGCAGTATTTTAATGTATAATTTACGGATCCATACAATTACACAAAAAGTAAATTTAAAATTTTTAAAAGTAAATTACTATCATTGCTATTATTATGAAAATCATGTGCAATATTATAAGCATAATTACTGCATATTTCCTGACAGCAATATCTTTACTAAAGACAAGAAAAAAATAGAAATATCACGCGACAAATACAAGCAGTAATAATAAAAGATTGCAATAAATGTGTTCTATTTGTGCATGTTTACAGGCGGAATAACTGCATATTTTCTAATGAAATTATACACAAAAATTTCGAATTCAACAATGAAATCAGAAATTCGAATTCAACCGAGAAATCAGAAATCAAAAATTTCGAGACTCAATTCGAACAGTAATATCAATTAAATGATTTTCCTGACAGCAATATCTTTACTAAAGACAAGAAAAAAATAGTAATATCACGCGACAAATACAAACAGTAATAATAAAAGATTGCAATAAATGTGTTCTATTTATGCATGTTTACAGGCGGAATAACTGCATATTTTCTAATGAAATTATATACAAAAGTTTCGAATTCAACAATGAAATCAGAAATTCGAATTCAACCAAGAAATCAGAAATCAGAAATTTCAAGACTCAATTCGAACAGTAACATCAATTAAATGATTTTCCAAATTTCGCAGACAATAATTTGGCCAAATCCAGATTTCAATCGACCAAGAGTCGAAAAGCCCCAAATCGCACAGGCTAACGATGGAATTTCCAGAATTAATTCGAAAGAAATATGAAAATTCACAACTCGTACAAAACGTCGATCGCCCAAACTGAGAAAATCCCCTCGGTGTGGCGCGCTCACAACAGGTGGTGGAGGGTGAAATCCGTGGAACCAGGCTCATGGCGCGCTCATACCGGTGGTGGAGAAGAAGGAGTTTCTTGAATTTCCTGGAAAAAATTGGAGGGGAGAGAAGAAGAAAAAGAGATAATGGAAGACATCGATTGAAAATAATTATGGAAGAGAAAGATTTGATAAAATAAATTGAGAGAAAATCATGCAAATAGTTATGGTATGAAATAATTAAAAATTATAATACCCATAATACCCTAAAATATTAATAAAAAAACTAATCAATTAAATAAGAAATTAAATCCAGACCGTTAATATTTAAATATGGATGGATTAGATTAGTTCTCATCTCACATTTGGGAGGTGGTTCACATATGATTACTCCTCTATATATATATATATATATATATATATATATATATATATGATTTTCTACATATCTAAAAAAGGAAAATGAAATATTGGGGGAGAAAGTAAAAATAGAGTGAGACAAAGGTATTTAATAACAAAAGAGGGTTGGTTAAAAACAAAGCAGCAATCACCATTTAATGATGAGAATCACAAGCTTCAAAATATACACACCAACACCATTCGGCATGCCTGCCCCATACCCATAGGGTACATATCCCCCAAAATTTACGGACCCCAACCTTCTTTTAGATGCTAGGCTAAGCTACACCAACAACTATCAATTCTATACCTTTCTATATAATTATATGGAAATATGATGAATTTCATTTTAAGATAGCCATCAACTTTAAAATTTATATTAATGTATTTGTTAGAAAATTATATCTTAATACTTAATAAATTAGAAAAAATTATTTCAATATTCTTATATTATGAAAATTTATCTTAATATTTTTTTTATTTGTTAAAAATAGTATTGACGAAATAAAAAGTATGTTGATTCATAAAAAATACAATTATTATGCCAATTGTCTATCACGTCAATTTTATTATCTATCATATAAATGGTCGAGGACAATTCAATTCGAACACGCACGCATACACTTATATACTCAATTTTTGGTTATATGAAAGGTAAAATTAAAATATTGTTGCTGCTTTTTTCATTTATAAATCTAACAAATTAAGCATCGAATATCGTGTTAAAAAAACATAATAACTGAACGCATAATAAAAGTGTTGAAGTCAATTTCGCACTTCAATCAATATCCTTACGGTTGCGGACTCGGGTAAATTCAAAATGAGCTAGTCAATTAACGGAGATGATTTTCTCCTATCAACTGTGATTATACATATATTCAACAATTAGGGTACAATGATGTCCATTCGCTCGGGGTGTAGTGGTTAAAGCACATTTCTTGTGACTGAGAGGTCACAGGTTCGAGCTTCTAGGAGGACATATGGGTGTGTGAGTGTGTGTGTGAGTTTGAGATTAATGTAGATTTATTCAAAAAAAAAAAAAAAAAAGAATTAGGGTACAATAACTATGTTTCGAGTCTAGTGGTGAATGCAACTTACCTAGACCAAAATGTTACAATTTGGAGCTTCTCCGACAGTATATAGGTATGTGATTTTAAATAAATATTTTTCCATTTAAAAAAATAGAGTACACTATTGTTGAGACTGAGACTCCGATATTACTTTATATTGTCCATTTTAGGTCGAACACAAGTCAACACGGATTTGTTTTTTACCATTTCCCAAAATATCTCATACTAATGGAGTCAATTGTAGACTATTATACAAGAAATTTCTCATTTCCTTCACCGATTGGGAGAACATGAGTTTGCTATCTGTGGCCTCCCCAAAAGCTATTTGATATGTCACATCATCTTGCACCGTTGTCAACCGACGAGACTCGTCGTTTGACCGTCAAATAGGAAGCTTTCAACACAAGACTCGACAATTGAGGGTTTCTCATAGGTCCCCTCCCAGCTTGAACCGGGCTCTGATAGCACTTGTGTTGGAACTGAGTTTCGGTTCACTCCTTAATTTGATGTTTTGATGTATCAAAACTTACTTTAGTGATAAGTTTCTAGAATGTCTAAATGTAATTCTTGTATAGGATCAATCGAGTTGTAATAGACTAGAAATTTAGATGCTAAAGGTCGAGCAAGCAGTTTCTGATGATGGAATTCAAGAAGACGAAAGCACGATATGACAAGAACCAAGTTTCTGAACTTAAAAGGAAGATCCAAAGAAACTTGAAGTTCTGAAGACAAAAAGTTATGTGCTTGAAACTTAGTAAGGCCAAAAACTCAGTTTCTGGAAACTAAGTTTTCCTGAAGAAAGATGGAAACTTAAACTGACTTTGGAAATGCCAGTTTTCAGTTTCAGTATTTAGAGAGCACGTGAAAAATGCAATCCTATAAATAGCTCAACACTTCAGCAAAATCATCATCGAAAATCCTACGCAAAACTGAGTTGACACTCCGCCAAAATTTCTACTCAAAGTTTTCTGATCTTCCGTGTTGTTTGAACACGAGACTTGAGTTCCTAACTCAAGTTATCACTTTCGTGCATCTATTTAAGTTCACGAGGCTAAAGCTCCAAGCCGTAGCTCTTACTTGGTGAATTATACTTTCGTGCATATATTGTATTTAATATGTTGGGGGTTATTATTGCGAGTATGTAAATTACGTATAATTTTTCTTAATTATATTTTTTTGGAGGAAAATAATGTATCGTATTCAACAATAAAAAATGGTTTTTTAGAGAAACAATTTAGGTTAAGAGCACCGTAGGACTGAGCCAAAATATGGTATTTTTGTATTCAACAATAAAAAAGATCACTTTCGTGCATCTATCATAGTATTTCGTATTCAACAATAAAAAATGGTTTCTTGAAAAATAAGGTGTATTGAAATTTGATGAAAAGTTATTTTACAATATTTGCAGAAAAATAAGTACATATAAGTTGTCCCCATGGAGGTCCATACAGTTTCAAAAATGGTCGTCCCATTTATTAAATTCATATAAATCAAGGTTGCATATACTTTTATCTTTCGAAAACATTTTAATAGTGAATATTTTATCAATCATCCTTCCCTATTCCCTTTCTTGCAAAAATGCTCTGGGACAATTAGAGTTTGAATCGATAAAAAACTTGTTTCAATTAGTTCAGTGAATCTAGCTTGTTAATTAAATGAGTCACACTTGAACTTTACAATATTTATTTTGTGAGGAAGCTCATTAATTAAAATAACCTAAAATATAAAATCGTATTATGTTCTTGATTAGCTTGATTAGAAAAAAAAAAAAAAAAAAGAACTAATGTTACTACAAATATGATATGTTTTAGGAGAAAAAGAAAACATTTTTTCAAAAAATAATAAATGTTTAAAATATAAAATTAGATTAAAAACTCATTCGGACTTTACTAAGGCCTCAACTAATATTAAAGCCTGACTTAATAATAAATAAATCAAATAAAATTTAATTACTATTTAACTTAATAACAAATAAATCAAATTAAATATAATCACTATTTCATTTGAATCAATTGGACTACACCCCAAATTAAAATCTATCCATTATAGAAATCTATGTTCTTCCAAAATAAATATGGTTTGATAGAGAACATATTTGTTGCCCTCTTTTGAAGGGCTCAGTTTTGAATGGGTATTCCAAAATACAAAGGCAAGACAAACAGAACAAAAGCCTACATTTGCACCACAAAATGTCCACATCATTTTAGGACTTTCCTTTTTCTTTTTTCTTCTTTTATTTCTTAACATTTTCTTCTTGTTTCATAGCTTGCTTTATTATTATTTTTTTTCTTTTAACCCAAACTAAGGGTAGACCATTACGGCCCGTTCTACATAGAGGTTAACGGACTGGGTAGTCCCTAAAAAAAAAATGTTTCCAAACTCAAAATATAATCATTAAATAATTTATTTATGATTAACTAATAATAAATTCAAGTACAGATTAACAACTGTATATAAAAAAAAGTATATTAAAAAATCTTAGCAAACGAAAATCTCAATGCTAATATTTTTTATTCTATTTTTAATTTCGTTATTTTAGATAATGGAATGATTTGGTTGCATTTTTTTTTAGACAAAATATTAGGGAGGTTAATCGGGTCAACCCATCAATTTTGGGGTTGTGGGTTATTATGTAATATTCCTTGCGAATTTTAATATATTTATCGGGATTCCGGAATTACTATTTTGTTATTAAATTTAATTCGAGGTTTTCGTGATCGATTTAATTTGAAAATTTATTATTTTAACATTTTTTTTCTTGCCATTTTTATTTTTATTAAAGAAAATTAGTTGTTAATCAATGGATTTATGTAACGCTTCCAACTGACCTTCCCAACTTTGGGGCGCGCTACAGTCGTGGTTGACAAATTTTCAAATATTTTCCAAAATTAAGACAGCGGAAGACTCATAATTAAATGATAAGGAAATTAAAGAACATTCATTTGTTAAACATTTATTTTCTCAAAATATTCCAAAACAATGGAAGGAAAATGTATCAGAGAGCCGTGCAGCAGTGTGTGTAGCGTAGTAGAGATATGCATATGAAGATGCATATCTCAGGATCTATTTAATCTTTACAAAACACCTGCATCGTCTTTACACCACCGTTCCTCCATCCTCGCTGCTTAACCTGCGTATTTTAGAAACAATACGAGGGGCTAAGTACTAAAGTACCCCGTGGAGACTTGCCCAAAAACATACATTTTATATATGAAAGCTATGCCAACACACACACACAGATAAACACGGGGTTTTATTGAAAAGTACCGTGTTATCTAAAACATTTTAGTTTGCTGCAGCTATCTACTATGTTATCATATCTGTTTACCGTTGATATGAAAATGCATATCTCAGGATCTATTTAATCTTACAAAACACCTGCATCATCTTTACACCGTCGTTCCTCCATCCTCGTAGCTTAACCTGCGTATTTGAGAAACAATACGAGGGGCTGAGTACTAAAGTACCCCGTGGAGACTTGCCCAAAAACATACATTTTATATATGAAAGCTAAGCCAACACACACACACAGATAAATACGGGGTTTTATTGAAAAGTACCGTGTTATCTAAAATATTTTAGTTTGCTGTAGCTATCTACTATGTTATCATATCTGTTTACCGTTGTAACTGGAAGTTGGCCTACTTTCGAGTTACGATGAACAGCTGGGAATGGCGAACCACTCTACCCACTGTCATCCATTAGTGCACTAGTCTCAGTATGTACCTTGAGACCCGATCGATTTAAGAAAGAAAAGAAATACACAGCCTTATCCCCCTAGGGCTTCAGTACACCAGCTGAACAGTCCGAGCTCATAAACAAAGTAAGGTTTCTAGCCTTCAATAACTGATTCATAAGACTAGCTCAAGCACAAAAAGTACTTAGTTCTCATCTTAGTGATTGGACTCTCTGATGATAGCAGTCAACAGAGGAACAAATATGTAACAATAAAACATTTTAGGCATAACATTCGTTTAAAGCAAAATATTTTACACATGCTTTAAAAAAACAAAACGCATTTTGGTTTTATACGGAAAATATTCCCCACCTGTGTTTTGCTTACTGGTATAAAAGATGGTCTGGTTATTCGTGCAGATTGAGCTGTGTTCCCTTTCACTTTGAATCCCCTTCAAAATAATCACAATACATATACAGCTAATTAGGATGGATAATTTAAGTATTCATATCAGTCTTAATTGATAATAATAGACAAAATTCGGACATAGGACCGACATCTAACCAATAACTCCCAATCAACACTTCTCATACTTATACTTAAGCATGCCTCGACTTCCTTAAACGAATAAATCAATTTCGGCTCTCGGTTTCATAAACCAACACCTTAAACATGCTTAAATATACTTGGATAATCATAATATAAACTCAAGAATCGAAAACAACTCGAATCGGATTATAACGGAACAAGAAAACACACTATTACGCAGAGCTGCAGTCCCATCCCGGGAGAGATGAGCTTCATCCTGGACAAGATGGGAGGTCCTGTCTCGGGCGAGATGAGAGGCCTTATCCAGGGCGAGACGGACCTCATCTCGGGCAAGATGAGAGGTCTTATCCTGAGCGAGATGGCTCTCATCTCGGTCGAGACAGATCGTCGTCAACCTCAAGTTCGACGGACCTGCAACTCGCTCCAGAACCCACACCACTCACATGCAACACCATCCGATCATCCCAACAAGTTCCCTAGGCCCTCTAGATCACGGAACAACATTCAAACCGAAGGAAAATGCTAAGAAATGAGGGAAAGAGGAGAGCTCACCGGAAAATCTTTCTCACGCCGGCAGAGCTTCGTTACGGCGACTATATCTCTACTTCAATGCCTCAAAATGTTCACTAGAGTAGGGGGAACACAAAAATAACGACCATTTTCCGATTAAACTCTGATTTCAAAGGGTGTAATCATCAAACATGGGTAGGAAAAACTGGGTAACCCACATACCTTTTCTCTACAATATCTCCCTCAATACTCAACCTTTCGGAGTCCACCTTAGCTCAAATCAAAGACCGAAGAGAGAGTTTTCCGATGGTGGTGGCCGTTTGGTCTGGGGTGGTCGGAGTTGGCCGGAATTTGGCCGGGAATGAGGGCTGACGGGTTTGGGTTGAAAAGGGAGAAGGGGTAGCTCTCTCTCACTTTCTCTCTCTAGCTTGGAATAAAATGGTGAAAATGAGTTATTTTATTCATATATGTATTTACTTAATAATAATAATTCCATATATATATATATAATTATGTATATGTATCTATATTTTTAGATATATTTCATAATACATAATTCATGAAATCCACCTCATTCCATCATAATAAATCCCTTCCACTACATACTTGCTTCAACGTTGTTTTAAATCCAAATATTTACTTGATAATTCCTTCCAATTTATATAAATAAATCCAAGTTTGATTTATGAATTTCGATTTCTCTATCGCGAATAAAATTAAATCAAAAGCTCTCAAATAATAATTGCTAAAAATTAAGGAAAATTTCTCTTCATTAAAACAATTAAGCAATACAATAGCTTAATTACACTCGGGGTATTACATACCCTCACCCTTATAAAAATTTCGTCCCAAAATTTCTAAAGTGCTTCGAAAAGCTCGGGGTACCTCTCTTTCATCTTATCCTCTTATTCCCAAGTCGCTTCTTCACGCCCATGGTGGCTCCATAGCACATTTACAAGCAGAAACGACTTATTCCTTAATTCCTGAATCTTGCGATCCAAAATCACTTCTGGCCGTTCTTCATAGCACAATTCTGGCTTAAAACTACTTCTTCCTAGTGAATCACGTGTCTGGGATCATATACATACTTCCTTAATTGAGAGGGAAACTGCGACCGCGCTATATGGGACCCTATGAAATTCTAGAGCGCACTATTTTTTATTCTATTTTTAATTTTGTTATTGTAGATAATGGAATGATTTGGTTGCACTTTTTTTAGACAAAATATTAGGGAGGTTAATCGGGTCAACCCATCAATTTTGGGGTTGTGGGTTATTATGTAATATTCCTTGCGAATTTTAATATATTTATCGGGATTCCGGAATTACTATTTTGTTATTAAATTTAATTTGAGGTTTTCGTGATCGATTTAATTTGAAAATTAATTATTTTAACATTTTTTTCTTGCCATTTTTATTTTTATTAAAGAAAATTAGTTGTTAATCAATGGATTTATGTAAAGCCCCCAACAGACCTTCCCAACTTTGGGGCGCGCTACAGTCGTGGTTGACAAATTTTAAAATATTTTCCAAAATTAAGACAGCGGAAGACTCATAATTAAATGATAAGGAAATTACAGAACATTCATTTGTTAAACATTTGTTTTCTCAAAACATTCCAAAACAATGGAAGGAAAATGTATCAGAGAGCGGTGCAGCAGTGTGTGTAGCGTAGTGGAGATATGCATCTGGAGATATGCATATGAAGATGCATATCTCAGGATCTATTTCATCTTTACAAAACACTTGCATCGTCTTTACACCGCCGTTCCTTCATCCTCGCTGCTTAACCTGCGTATTTTAGAAACAATACGAGGGGCTGAGTAATAAAGTACCCCGTGGAGACATGCCCAAAAACATACATTTTATATATGAAAGCTATGCCAACACACACACAGATAAACACAGGGTTTTATTGAAAAGTACCGTGTTATCTAAAACATTTTAGTTTGCTGCAGCTATCTACTATGTTATCATATCTGTTTACCGTTGTAACTGGAAGTTGGCCTACTTCCGAGTTACGATGAACAACTGGGAATGGCGAACCACTCTACCCACTGTCATCCATTAGTGCACTAGTCTTAGTATGTACCTTGAGACCCGATCGATTTAAGAAAGAAAAGAAATACACAACCTTATCCCCCTAGGGCTTCAGTACTCCAGCTGAACAGCCCGAGCTCATAAACAAAGTAAAGTTTCTAGCCATCAATAACTGATTCATAAGACTAGCTCAAGCACAAAAAGTACTTGGTTCTCATCTTAGTGATTTGACTCTCTGATGATAGCAGTCAACAGAGGAACAAATATGTAACAATAAAACATTTTAGGCATAACATTCGTTTAAAGCAAAACATTTTACACATGCTTTAGAAAAACAAAACGCATTTTGGTTTTATACGGAAAATAGTCACCACCTGTGTTTTGCTTACTGGTATAAAAGATGGTCTCGTTATTCGTACAGATTGAGCTGTGTTCCCTTTCACTTTGAATCCCCTTCAAAATAAACACAATACATATACAACTATTTAGGATGGATAATTTAAGTATTCCTATCAGTCTTAATTGATAATAATAGACAAAATTCGGACATAGGACCGACATCTAACCAATAACTCCCAATCAACACTTCTCATACTTATACTTAAACATGCCTCAACTTCCTTAAACGAATAAATCAATTTCGGCTCTCGGTTTCATAAATCAACACCTTAAACATGCTTAAATATACTTGGATAATCATAATATAAACTCAGGAATAAAAAATGACTCGAATCGGATTAGAACAGAACAAGAAAACACACTATTACGCAGGGCTGCAGTCCCATCCCGGGAGAGATAAGCTTCATCCTAAACAAGATGGGAGGTCCTGTCTCGGGCGAGATGGACCTCATCTCGGGCGAGATGTGAGGTCTTATCCAGGGCGAGACGAACCTCATCTCGGCCAAGATGAGAGGTCTTATCCCGGGCGAGATGGCTCTCATCTCGGTCGAGACAGATCGTCGTCAACCTCAAGTTTGACGGACCTGCAACTCGCTCCAGAACCCACACCACTCATACTTGCTTCAACCTTGTTTTAAATCCAAATAATTACTTGATAATTCCTTCCAATTTATATAAATAAATCCAAGTTCGATTTATGAATTTTGATTTCTCGATCGCGAATAAAATTTAATCGAAAGCTCTCAAATAATAATTGCTAAAAATTAAGGAAAATTTTTCTTCATTAAAACAATTAAGCAATACAAGAGCTTAATTACACTCGGGGTATTACATCCCCTCACCCTTATAAAAATTTCGTCCCGAAATTTCTAAAGTGCTTCGAAAAGCTCGGGGTACCTCTCTTTCATCTTATCCTCTTATTCCCAAGTCGCTTCTTCACGCCCATGGTGACTCCATAGCACTTTTACAAGCAGAATCGACTTATTCCTTAATTCTGAATCTTGCTAACCAAAATCACTTCTGGCCGTTCTTCATTGCACAATTCTGGCTCAAAACTACTTCTTCCTAGCGAATCACGTGTCTAGGATCATATAAATACTTCCTTATTTGAGACACGTGAAACACATTAGGCACGTTACCCATACTCGGGGGTAATGCTAATCGATATGCCACTGGACCAATGCGCTCTAGAATTTCATAGAGTCCCACATAGCGCGGTCGCAGTTTCCCTCTCACTCCAAATCTCACTATTCCCTTGGAAGGTGAGACTCTGAGGAATACCTTGTCCCTTACTTCAAGACATAGCTCAGCCCTCCTTGAGTCTGCATAGGACTTCTGCCTGCTCTGAGCTTCTCTAATCCTCTCTCGGATCTGACGGACTATTTCAATCATCTCACTAACCATGTCAGGTCCGATCACTTGCCTTTCTCCTACTTCATTCCAATATAATGGTGAGTGACATTTTCTTCCATACATGGCTTTGTACGGAGTCATTCCATTTGTCGTCTGATAACTACTATTTTTGGCAAGCTCAATTAATGGCAACATCGACTCCTAACTGCCTCCTCGATCCAAAACTACGTTCTCAACATGTCCTCGAGAGTTTGAATAGTCCTTTTGGATTGACCATCTAATTGAGGGTGAAACGCTGTGCTGAAATTCAGGCGAGTCCCCAACTCCTGCTGTAAGCTCATCCAAAAACGAGATGTGAACTTAACATCTTTGTCAGTCGTCATAGATACTGGTACTCCATGTAGTCTGACAATCTCTCAGACATATAGTTGTGCCACTTATCTGATTCTTAAGTTACTCAGATCGGCAGAAAGTGAGCACTTTTTGTTAGACGATCCACTATAACCCATATCGCCGTAATTCCTCTCTGCAACCTTGGCAATCTTGTAACGAAGTCCATGGCAATATGTTTCCATTTCCACTCTGGGGTGTCTAACGGTTGAAATTCCCATACGGTCGCTGATGTAATGCCTTGAACTGCTAACATGCTAGGCATTTCTCTACATACGAGGCTACATCCTTCTTCATACTGTCCCACCAGTACTTAGTCTTGAAATCTTGGTACATTTTTGTACTTCCTGGGTGAGCGGTATACGGCATATTTTGAGCTTCACTCATGATCTCATTCCTTAAGTCTTCACAATTCAACACTAAAATTCTGTCTCTGAACAACAACGCCTCATCGGGTGCCTCTCGGTATTCGCCCACCAGCTTAACTCTCAACTTCTGGCGTAGCTTCTCAAGTTCTACATTCTTTCTCTGTGCCTCAATAGTTTTTTTTTCTTAAATCCGGCACGATAGTCAAAACTGCTACGTCGCATCTCCCCCTTTCTGAGGGTGATATTTCATCAAGATGAAGTTTCTTGTATTCTCTTATTAGACCGTCTTCTCTTGTAAGCATACAACCAAATTGAGCCTCTCCTTTTCTGCTCAAGGCATTGGCTACTGAATTTTCCTTGTCGGGGGGATAGTTGGTCGTCAAATCATAAACGTTAACTAGCTTGAGCCATTTCTTATGCATTTTATCCATGTTTTCCCTCTCGAAGAAATACCTCAACCCTTGAGTTATTTAATAGGATTTTGGTGTACAAAGAATCTCAGTTTCCTGATAAATCACTAAAATACGTAAAAGAAAGGAACTATGGTTTAGAAGATTTGATTCTGAAATTTCTTCTTTGCTTCCGGACAACTAGGGTTTCCTTCTCTCAACTATTGCAGAAAGAAGTTCTACTGTTTGCAGAGGGAATCAAAAGCTCACAACTAGAAAGAAACTTAGCAAAGGAAAGTAGAGAGTTTGACTCGGGTTCGAGCTCAACCTAGGTAAGTTAACGAGTCGACGGATTAACAGTTTCTACGACTTGGTTCCCTATTTAGAAAACTCTCTCTATCTAATATTTCTGTTTCACACTGCATTGATCGTGTCGTAAGCTTCACGACTTTTGAGAAACATTTCGATAAACCTCTTAACTATCTAGCTAGTCTAAGGAAACTTCGAATCTGGTTCGGTGTGATGAGTAGTTTCCACTCCTTCGCCGCTTGAATTTAAGCGGGGTCTACTAATGTTTCTTCCGCCAACACGATATGACCCAAGGATATCAATTTCTTTAACCTAAAAATCTTCCGCCTACTAGACTTGAAGTAATTGAAATCCAAACGGCAAAACTACAAATTCACAATGGCAACATCTCATTTTAAGATCATCTTCTGGATGTCTTCTTTTTTGGTGATATAAGGTAGTTGCCTTACTTTCTGATATCCACTCTATACTTAGGGTTACGTCATCATCGCGCATATCCAATATTCAGTTATGTTATTCTAAGCATTCACGTGGATTCCTAATGTATGACATAATTAAGTAGTAGTAATCCTTTATCCAGAAGGCATAGCTTTCTTCAAATTCTATTACTTTATCACATGTTGTGATACTAACGTACAGAATATTTCAATTCCAAACAAAACATACTTTTATATTCTTAGAAATGCACATAGGTGCTAGATTGTCCTTCTTCGGTTACTAGTTCCCTTCCTGCTAGTTTTCTCCTTGTCGGCATAGTGAGGATTGGTTATCTTGTCTTCCTCCCCAGTAATTCCCTAAAATTCCTCTCCACGGCTGGCGCTCTCCTGAAATTGTTCTCAGCTGCTGATCGGCAGGTCTCGGATTGTTTTGCCTATTTTCAGTTCCAGAATGGGCTGAGGGGCATCGTATTGCATAATGTCCCGTGCCTCTACAATTGAAGCATAAGTTTTGCGTAGCCTGGCACCTCCCATAATGCCTCCTTCCACAGATACCACATTGTGGAGCTGTTTTGCCACGTTTGCTTTGGGTTGTCGGTTCTTCGAATTTCTTATAGGACTGGTCGAAGTTGCGTCTTTGGTTGTTTTAACAATTATCTTGATCTTGGTGCCTTTGATTTCCCGACTCTTAAGTATCCCAAGATGGTAGCTTCCTCTTATTCTTTGACGCCTCCACATCAAGGGCCTTTCTCAATAATTCCTGGTAATCCAAATCAGCGAAAGTAGCTAGATGAGTGCGAATCTCTTCCTTCAACCCTTCACGAAATTTCTCAGCCATTTTTTTTGGTGTATCAGCCTGATGCGGCGCATAACGCATCAATTCACCAAACTTGGTGTCATATTCCTCCATGGTCATCTCTCCTTGCTTATGCAGAAAGAATTCAACCTCTCGATCCTTTCGGTATAGCTTGGGCACAAACTTCTCGTATAATGCTGCCTTGAAATCTTCCCAATTCAATTATTGACAAGCAGCTGGTGCTAGAGACTTAACATACGTCTCCCACCAACGATCTGCCTTGCCTTTCACCTGATACGTCACACAGTTAACCTTTTCCAATTCCAAACACTGCATGAGTCAAAATAGCTTCTCCAGTTCACGGATCCATTCCTCAGCAGCGGTGGGACCTTCTGTCCTATTGAAAATCGGGGGTTGCTGTTTGCGGAATGTCTCCACAAGTTTGAGAGTAGTGGTGCTCTACACCTTCTCTAGTGAGGGTTGATGGTCGGGTCCTTGGACAGATATGCTATTCTCGTCCGACCGTGTTTTGAGATCTTGGATTGTCTCGAATATGGGAACCTCTTCTAATGTTGGAATATCATTAATGTTCTGTGGGTGGGTCCTTCCTCGGCCCCTTCCTCGGCCTCGGCCTTTGCCGCGACCTCGTCCTCTTCCCGCAACTTCCATGTTCTCTTACATTCTGCAATGCCATAATCAGTTAGCGACGAATTAACTTATCCTTAGCGAAACACGAACGACATTGATCCCAAGATTGATACCTTACTCAGTCAACATTACATCAAACAATATTCACCAACAACCAAAATCCTAACAATTATACGAAATAATAAACTAATAATCATAATAAAAACACACGCACATATATATATATAGCGATTTCAGGAGTACAAAAGGTGATTGACCAACGAAATACTTAATGTCATCCTTACCAGTCTCCGACACTTTCAACTTACTAAAGTATTTACAATCTGCGATGCCAACTACTACGACCATCGCTAAAATATTTAACCGGGAAAGCACATACAGTGAAACGTGCTAGTTTCCTAACAAAAGTAACACTACACCATCAACATAACCCTTCAGATGAAACTTCCTCATCCTCTCTTAACTTGATGTACTTCTCTGATTGTCTTCGCTTGCTGGTTGGTAGGCCTCCGTAACCCAGATGTACACTTACTGGAATAATGTCCAATTCCTCCACATTTAAAGCACTTAATTGCTCCTCTCTGGCACTCTCCAGTGTGCTCCTTCCTACATCTATTACACCTCTGCTGACTCACACCTCTCTGTCTCTTCTGATTCTTTGACTTTTGCTGATAGGGTTGTCGATGCTCTTCCCACTTCCTTTTTGGTGCACGGGATGAAAATGCATAGGACTCTGGTGGCAACACTTCTAACATTGCAGGCACTTGGATGTTCCCGCGGGGATTGAGGGGTGGATGTCCCAGTGCGATGACCCTATGGATAAGCTCAGCTATAAAGGGTTAGAAATTTCCAACACGCTCCCGAGTATCTGGGCGGCAGTAGCTGTGTGAGGAAACCAACACCGAAACCCATGGGGCCCACCTATCAGGAACTAATTCTGCTGTCCTATCCATCACCTCGTATCCACTGACTCCTAAGTGCTCCACTCTCTCCCATTCAGTCAGATACGCTATTAAGGCTGAAGCGAGTCCTTCTTCGGGAAAATAGGGATGAGCACGAAATTGACGAACTAAAATATCTTTAGCAGGTTCCATCTGCCACGACAAATAAATTGTTAGTACTAAAACAATCATCATAATGCAATCACCATATGCACGCTCGCACATCCATAACTTCATGCCTCAGTGGCACTAACATCCTTCTGACACACCCTGCCGAGGGTCCTTCGGATCCTCATGCTGACACACTGACTCTACTCGAGTCTAGTTACCTTTGTTAGGCTCACGGGGTACAACTTCTATACTTTCGATTTCTAACCCTCAAGTCAGGTAATTACAGTACTTACCGGATTAATTTAGAAATTCTCAATTTCAATTCTAACCAAAAGTCAAGGTCCTAAATTTAGTCAAATACGGCTGATGTGAAACAGCACCCTCCATGACTCTAACTAATAATAACTCAACCCGAACCATCATCAGATCAACAAGTAAATGTTTTTTCAAAGCCGACAGTTAGTCAGTCATTTCCTGATCCATCCTAATCTAACCTCCAAGGTTAATACAATACCCCAATCAAATTAAAACAACTCAACTCACGAATTAACACATCTTTTAAGAAATAAAACAAAAACTTACACTGCTTGCATAACACATTTTTTTTTCAAAATCAACATTTTTGAAATCACAATTTCAAAGGCCACCTCACTGGTGCCAAAACCAAACAATTTCGTCAAAATTTTTCATAATCACAGGATTTTCTCACAACACAACATCAATCACTTTCTTTCAATACATCGAGCATACTTTTCATCAACACTTTCAATCACCCTCCCTTCAACATATGAGCTCAAATCAACTTCAAATCACTTTCAATCCATATACAGAATTACTTCAAACCAATTTAGCCACAATCAACATTGTGCTATATTTTCAAAATCTCATTTAACTTCAAAACGTTTAAAGTGACGCAATCACTAAACAATCTTGAAAGCAGGTAACTTTTAAAACTTTCAAAACGTACCTCAGGCCGCGCAGGATGGAGCAGGTTGTAAAGCACGAGCAGTCCCTTCAATCAATTTTTTTTAAAACCAAAAAGTTTCAACACTTGAAGTTTTCAAAGCTGTATCAAACAAGTTTCAAAGTAGTTTTAAGCAGTTTCAAAAACAATTTCAAAATAATTTCAAAAACCTGTGGCTCTGATACCACTTCTGTAATGCCCCCAACTGACCTTCCCAACTTTAGGGCGCGCTACAGTCGTGGTTGACAAATTTTCAAATATTTTCCAAAATTAAGACAACAGAAGACTCATAATTAAATGATAAGGAAATTAAATAACATTCATTTGTTAAATATTTGTTTTCTCAAAACATTCCAAAATAAGGGAAGGAAAATGTATCAGAGAGCGGTGCAGCAGTGTGTGTAGCATAGTGGAGATATGCATATGAAGATGCATATCTCAGGATCTATTTCATCTTTACAAAACACCTGCATCATCTTTACACCGTCGTTCCTCCATCCTCGCTGCTTAACCTGCGTATTTTAGAAACAATACGAGGGGCTGAGTACTAAAGTACCCCGTGGAGACTTGCCCAAAAACATACATTTTATATATGAAAGCTATGCCAACACACACACAGATAAACACGGGGTTTTATTGAAAAGTACCGTGTTATCTAAAACATTTTAGTTTGCTGCAGCAATCTACTATGTTATCATATCTGTTTACCGTTGAACTGGAAGTTGGCCTACTTTCGAGTTACGATGAATAGCTGGGAATGGCGAACCACTTTACCCACTGTCATCCATTAGTGCACTAGTCTCAGTATGTACCTTGAGACCCGATCGATTTAAGAAAGAAAAGAAATACACAGCCTTATCCCCCTAGGGCTTCAGTACTTCAGCTGAACAGCCCGAGCTCATAAACAAAGTAAGGTTTCTAGCCTTCAATAACTGATTCATAAGACTAGCTCAAGCACAAAAAGTACTTGGTTCTCATCTCGGTGATTGGACTCTCTGATGATAGCAGTCAATAGAGGAACAGATATGTAACAATAAAACATTTTAGGCATAGCATTCGTTTAAAGCAAAACATTTTAAACATGCTTTAGAAAAACAAAACGCATTTTGGTTTTATACGGAAAATACCCCACCTGTGTTTTGCTTACTGGTATAAAACATGGTCTGGTTATTCGTGCAGATTGATCTGTGTTCCCTTTCACTTTGAATCCCCTTCAAAATAATCACAATACATATACAACTAATTAGGATGGATAATTTAAGTATTCCTATCAGTCTTAATTGATAATAATAGAAAAAATTCGGACATAGGACCGACATCTAACCAATAACTCCCAATCAACACTTCTCATACTTATACTTAAGCATGCCTCGACTTCCTTAAACGAATAAATCAATTTCGGCTCTCGGTTTCATAATATAAACTCTGGAATCGAAAATGACTCGAATCGGATTAGAACAGAACAAGAAAACACACTATTACGCAGGGCTGCAGTCCCATACCGGGAGAGATGAGCTTCATCCTGGGCAAGATGGGAGGTCCTGTCTCGGGCGAGACGGACCTCATCTCGGGCGAGATGAGAGTTCTTATCCCGAGCAAGATGGACATCATCTCGGGCAAGATGAGTGGTCTTACCCCGGGCGAGATGGCTCTCATCTCGGTCGAGACAGATCGTCATCAACCTCAAATTCGACGGACCTACAACTCGCTCCAGAACCCACACCACTCACATGCAACACCATCCGATCATCCCAACAAGTTCCCTAGGCCCTCTAGATCACAAAACAACATTCAAAGCAAAGGAAAATGCTAAGAAACGAGGGAAAGAGGAGAGCTCACCCGAAAATCTTTCTCACGCCGGCAGAGCTCCGTTCCGACGTCTATATCTCCACTTCAACGCCTCAAACTATTCACTAGAGTAGGGGGAACAAGAAAATAACGACCATTTTCCGATTAAACTCTGATTTCAAAGGGTGTAATCATCAAACATGGGTAGGAAAAACTGGGTAACCCACATACCTTCTCTCTACAATATCTCCCTCAATACTCAACCTTTCGGAGTGCACCTTAGCTCAAATCAAAGCCCGAAGAGAGAGCTTTCCGATGGTGGTGGCCGTTTGGTCTGGGGTGGCCGGAGTTGGCCGGAATTTGGCCGGGAATGAGGGTTGATGGGTTTGGGTTGAAAAGGGAGAAGGGGTAGCTCTCTCTCACTTTCTCTCTCTAGCTTGGAATAAAATGGTGAAAATGAGTTATTTTATTCATATATGTATTTACTTAATAATAATAATTCTATATATATATATATATATATAATTATGTATATGTATCTATATTTTAAGATATATTTCATAATACATAATTCATGAAATCCACCTCATTCCATTATAATAAATCCCTTCCACTACATACTTGCTTCAACCTTATTTTAAATCAAAATAATTACTTGATAATTCCTTCCAATTTATATAAATAAATCAAAGTTCGATTTATGAATTTCGATTTCTTGATCGCGAATAAAATTAAATCGAAAGCTCTCAAATAATAATTGCTAAAAATTAAGGAAAATTTCTCTTCATTAAAACAATTAAGCAATACAAGAGCTTAATTACACTCGGGGTATCACAATTTAATTTAATCAGTGCCAATAATTAATTGGGCAACCCAACATTTTTGTATCAGGATAAATATCGATCGATAAATTTTGTAGACCAACAAGAATATTATGGTCTCCCGTAAAAATGATGTGAATAGATGTGGAGTTGACATGAGTTGATGTCTATGTGACCGATGTAACAAGCGAATGACTACAATAACTTTTTTTACTTTCGATTATACCGAAATTCCCCTAACTTTTTTCTATTTCTGGCAACCTTCCTCAACACTTTACACTTTCAAACTTTTTCCACAAACTTCACCAACTATTTTCTGGCGACCTACTTCAGCGAGTGCTATGACGAAGTGATTTTCGAGGTAATAATAACATTTTTAGGGTCCTCTCACCTCATTCATTCCACTTCCAACCCTATTTTCTCCATTCTCCATGTTTTAGAAATGCAAATAAAGCAAATCAAGTGTTGATCAAACTCATAATGCCTCATTAACGTTAAGGAGGTATAAATCAAACTCCTTTCTAGCTATTTCTTTAGTTTGAGTATGTTTTCAAGTTTTGCCCAAGAATTAAATAGCATGATCTAGGCTTGTTCTTAATTTTATGAGTATGTATGCTTGTTTAGCATGTTATATATTGACCATCGAAACCATATGATAACCTAGGAATCGAGTTGTGATAATTATGGATTATTTTTTAGTTTTTAGCTCTATTTGAAAATGCTGAGCCATTTTGGTTTCACCATATTTTTTATGTTTTTGATGTTTAGAATCATGTCTAGACTCATTACAAATGTTGAGAAACCATTTGGTGTTGTTGGAAATTGATTGGACGAGCTCGAATAATCGTTTGAGCCAAAACTTAATTTTTCTGCCGGAGAGGAAATTTCCTCTGTATCCGTTAACATTCATGCATGTCGATCGAAATGAAGCATGTCGGTCGACATACCACATGTTGGTCGACATGAACCCCTTGTTCGAATTCCAATGCATCGATCACTTATTTCGGTCGACACAATTTCGTATTGGTTGACATTTTCTATGTCGATCGACACACTTCATTTCGGTCGACACAAATTCAGTTTTGAAAAAAATGTCCATATCGGTCGACACGAGTTGTATATCGGTTGACACCTATATATCGGTCGACATATATATGTCGATCGACACAGACTCCTTTTTCAGAATTTTCAACATATATATCGGTCGACATATATATCGTTCGACATCTCTTATATCGGTCGACATATAGAGCTACTATTTTCTTTCTTGCTCTCTCTAAATCCTTTTTGATTCAAACTAACTTTGATTGTTTGACACGATCTTTCATGTTACTAAACTTTAATTCGAAACCAATCGTTGAATTGAACTTGTTGAACTATATACATTGGAATCAAATTTGTATTTGAGATTTAAATCCTTTTGGTTGTACTTTCGACATGACTTGAAACAACTTGATGAGTTCTCATACTTTCAAGCAAATGTACGTTAATCCATAATTCATTATGAAGTTTCTTTCAATCAAAATCTTTGAAGTTATGCTCATTCATTTGACGAAGTCTTGTGGTTGTTCAATTAAATTGAACAATGAATCTCATTTCTTAAATAACACTCAATATGGAATCATGAGCTGTTTGATTTATGTTTGACTTCCTTGTTCGTTAAACTAAATTGATGAATCATTCTTTCATATTCTTATCCGATGGCTCAAACATGAAAAGTCCACGAATGATTAAGAGTCTAGAATCCTTTGATGTATCAGATTATAGATATCTCAATCTATTATCCTTTGAGGATTTATTCATATTCCTTATGTCATAGGAAAGGGCAAGGAAAAGATGGTCAGCTAGAGTGACCAACGATTACTGCACTTACTCAAGGTGGACTTTTCTTACCCCTATATCGTGGGCCAAAATAAAATCAAAATGATGCTTTCTTTTTAAAGAAAATCAAACATCAAATAAATGATGTTTTGTTTAAATTTTTTTGTCATTGTCTACTGTTAGGAATGTTGTTAGACCCCTCTCCGGTAAAAGTATCATCGTTATCATTAATTAGTTTCTCATTGACATCCTTGATCTCTCGAGTGTCTAGCTCCAGTTCTTTCAAGGTACTGTGCACTAAAATAGACTCATCAAATTCAACATTGCATGTTATCTCCACAAATCCCATAGTATTGTTGAGTACCGGATATCCCTTGTGCGAAGGGTGTCCATAACCAAGGAACACCGCTTCATCAGCTTTGGGATTGAAGGTGTTCAGTTTAAACTTTTTGTTATTGTGAACATAACATGGAGAACCGAAAGCACGTAGATGAGCTATAGAAGGCTTACGACCATGGTAGACCTCGTAGGGAGTTTTGTGATGGTGATTGTTAATGGCACTTCTGAACTGAGTATTGCATGTAGTCATCAATGTTTCTCCCCAATGACATTCGCCTAAACCGGTTTCTACGAGCATGGTCCTCACTGCTTCTTTGAGTGTTGTGTTTCTTCTCTCAGCAAGGCCATTTTGTTAAGGAGTTTTTGGAGTGGATCTTTCGTGGCTGATTCTAATATTTGCACAGAAATCTATCAATGGACCGTTGCAAACTTCAAATCTATTATTATACCTTATTCTCTTCACAGTCACTCCTTTGTCATTCCAAACTCTCATAATCAATTCTTGAAGCTGGATTTTGACTTCATCTTTAGTTCTCAGCAACCTCACCCATGTGTATCTCGAGTAGTCATCAACAACCACGAGAGTATATCTTTTTCCTTTGAACGTGGGTGGCTTAACTGGTCTAAACAAATCCATGTGCAACAGTTCCAGAATCTTGTTGGTGCTCTTCACTAACTGGATGATTCTTAAATGAAGCTTTCGCTTTCATCTTTGCTTTGCCAGATGTCTTATCGAGTTGAAGTTGAGGTAGCTTAATCGTTTGTGCCATAGCTAGTTTGTACCTTCCTAGGAACTGGTTGTGACAAGACATGTGTTAGTGTGGCCACTCTCCCAATCTACAACGTAAAGACCTCCTTTCCTGATGCCTCTAAGTATAATCTCTTTAGAATCTTTATATTTGATTTGGCACTCAGACTCACAAAACTCACCTCATAACCATTCTCTCTAAGCTGGCTAATGCTTAGTAAGTTACAATTAAGGTTGGTGACTAAGGATACATTTTTTATTGTAATTCCATTGTACTCCACGCATCTTTTTCCAATTACTCGTCCCTTTGAGTCGTCACCAAACACAACTAGTGGTCCCCTAGCCATTACCAAATTTGTGAGAAAATCCCTTTCTCCCATCACATGCGCGGAACAACCACTGTCCAGGCTCTTCTTTTCATCTGAAACTGGTTTTGATATCCTTGTACCTGCATTACAGAAGAAATTAGACTCTAGGTACCCGATTTTCTGCGGGTCCTACATTATTTGTCTTTGGGATCCATCCTTTTGGAATCCACACTTTCTTCACCTTGATTTTTGGTGATGTCTTTTCAACCTTACTCGTCCTTCTATAATAATAAATGCTATTTGGATGCAATGCAGAAGGAGTAGTGGGTGTGTGCAAACTCTTCTTGAGAACTTGTCTCTTGAAAGAGTCTCGGGAAACTGGTCCCGGGTGAGTAGTCTTCCTAGCCCTTGCAAATGAAACCTGGTTGGGCTCAGACCTCAAGTAGTTGTTCCTCCTACTTGGATGAATCCTCTCCTCATGAGTTATGATCGAAGGATCTCGAATTTCTGTAATATGGTCGTGGAACTGGTTTCCTCGCAATGTTGGTATGTTGTTTAGCCGATTCAGTTGTTGAAACTGGTTTCCTTACAACTAGAACATATTGCTTTACTATCTTAGGCAAATTCGGCTTCCTTTCAGGTTGATGTTTATTCAGTTTAGAAACTGAATTTTTGTCCTTACCTTGATCAACTGAATTGCGGGTTTTTCCAATTTGAGCTATTCCTTTGCCTAACAACTTCACCTAAAAACTGGAATTTCCTCTGAAGTAATTATCTTTTATTTTTCTAGTTTCAGAAGGAGATGCATGAATGCTCGAATCATCTTTATCAAAGCCTATCCCTGATTTGTTATAGGGGTCTCTTTGGACTTTCAAAGCTTCTTCGACTTTGCTTGTGCTCGAATAAAATGAGCAAAGAAGTTTTTTCTCCTTAAACATGTTAGATTTTAAAGAGTCACATTCATCAGAAATAATTTTAAACTTTTTAAGCAAAAGGGATTGTTCTTCTCTCAGTTTTGTTAGTTCCTCACTGTGTGACTAGATTTTTCAATCTCCTCGGTCAAAGTAGAAATTTGAAATTTCAGTGAGGTGTTTTCACTTACTAAAATATTTTTTAGTTCATGAAGTATGGAAAATTCTTTTAAGATATTTCGAGGGAAACATCATTTGAATCCAAGCAAAGAGATTCAGAGTCCTAGTCTATGCATGCATGAGAACTAAAAACTAGTTGAGAATTAGTTACTAGTTCTGCAGTTCCTGGTTCTTTAGTTTCCTCATCTGAAACATCATCTCCTATCATATCCATAAAGACCAGAAGAGCTTCCTCCTCCAACTCATCATCTGATGTGTAATAGCTATCATCGTTGTCGGGAATATTTGGTATTTCAGTCCTGGAGAGCATAACTTTGGTAACAGCTTTAGAAGCTCTTTTTCGAAAACTTTCCTCAACCTTTCTCTCTCCTCTTTATCAACCAGAGGGCAATCATATTTGAGGTGGTTGGAAGAATTGCACTCAATAATGGGTTTTGTTTACTGAAAGCATTTATTATAATGAGTATACAACGGTTTATTTCTCCTATCTGTTAACAATCGTACATGTATGAACAATGGTATCCTCTTGTCTCACCGATAGGGACGATCATACGGCATGTTGTAGATCGCAGAAGACAATATGATCACTTGACCTAGTGAGACATAAACATGATCACAGCCGAGACAACGTATGAGGATACGTCTGTCCGGATGGCTGCAGCATTGTCGGAATAAGAAGTCTATCTTGGTTACTTGACATGCTGGTACGCAGAGGTGGCGTATTGATGGACCGCAGTGAGATGTATTCGTCTGTCTGACATCAGCGAATACAAGATCTCGTTATATTGATTGAGTCCAAACCCTAACGAAGGTTCAGGGGTTTGCACGGGTTGACTGTTACTTTGACTTGCCATGGTGGAGAGCCTAAGTAACGTGCTCGTATATCCGCATCTTGGGTAACAGCAGTTCGTGTAGTACCGCCTGAGTTTGGGTTTAGGTAACCATATCCGAGTAATAGGATGGGGACATTCCCTGAGGAGCTCAATAACATTCATCGTGCCAAAGCCCTGCAGGCTGATTAAGTTCAGGCACTAGTGATAAGGTTTGAGTGGTACTACTCAGGAATTATAAGATATTAATTAATTGTAGTTAGAGCTTGTCAGAGGCTCTGATTAATTAATGGATGTCTGGTAACCTTAAATATGGGGATTCTCAATTTGAAAATAATCAATTTGTTTATGCATGTCATACTTGATAAGGAGAAAAGCCTAGAATCTGTATTTCTTATCCTTTAGGTTTTTCAAAGTAAGTTTATTTTCATAATTGTTTCTTGAGGTAATTAAATTTCAAAACCCTTTATTTTCAATTTTACCTATCCAGTACTTTTAAGAACTTTTAAGTTAGTACTTAGGATTTTTCGTTGTTCCTTTCCTCGTGGGATCGATAATTTAATTTGCCGCTATATTATTAGCTTTGCTAAGTCGCGGGTTGAAAATATACGCGATCAAATTTTGGCGCCGTTGCCGGGGAAAGGACAAAATTTTCCTACTATTAACTTTGTGATTAGAGTACTGATTTAGGCTGTAACATCTTTTAAACAATTATTTTTTTCTTTCAATACGAAGGGCCGTCGATCGACGCTCATTCTAGCGTCGATCGACGCCTTCATATTTTTATAGTTTTCAGTTTTATTTTGTTTCGTTTTTGTTAATCCGCAGTGCCATCTCACAAACTACTTTACTGTACAGGTAGTGCATGAGTACAAGAGCCCGAGCAAAGGATCCACTTTATTACCATCCGGACATCGAAGCCACGTGCAGAAAAATCCGAAGGAATAAGCGCGCCCAAGAAGGCTCAAGTAATCAGGCAATGGCAGACGAAGTACCACAACCTATTGACATCCCACAACAGCCGATTGTGCAGCCACCACCACCACCAGGACTAACCTTGGAAGAGCAGACTGCTCTGGTCCAAGAAATCCAAGCCATGAGGGAACAAATTCAACAATTGATCCTAGATCGAGACAGGGGGAGAAACAGCAGAAACCCTCGGTTCGGTCATAGGAATCCACTATTTGAGGATCAACCTGAGGATGAAGATGACGAGGACCAGGAGCCCCCTAATGACTCAGATGATGAAGAGGAAGACGAAGAAGCCATGCAGAAGAGGTATCGACCTCAGTTCAAAGAAACCGACTACAGAATCGGAATTAATGTAAATAATTTTGAGTTGAAGACTGGACTAGTTCAGATGGTTCAACAGAACCAGTTCGGCGGAAGGGCTACTGAGGATCCATATGCCCACCTAGACAAATTTCTGATGCTCTGCAATACCGTCAAGATTGGAGGGGTCAGCAAAAGTGCCATCTGAATGCGTCTGTTCGCATTCTCACTACGGGATAAGGCACAATCTTGGTTTACTACACTGGACAAGGGGAAGATCAGTACATGGAGCGAACTACGGAATGAGTTCCTCGAGAACTTCTTCCCTCCAAACATCATCAGACAAAGAAGGAAGGAAATTATTAGGTTTGCTCAAAGACCGGATGAGAGTTTCTATGAAGCGTGGGAACGCTACAAAGAACTACTCAGAGCCTGTCCCGGACATGGTCTACCTCCAGGTGAACAAGCCGAGGCGTTCTATGAAGGCTTGAATGAAAGGACTGTTGAGTTGGTAGACACCACACTGGGGGATACCATCATGACAAAGAGCGGAAAGAAGACCATGGAGTTCTTCCAAAAGATGGCCAACAACAATCAACGCTGGTCCTCAAGCAGACATAGACCCGTCAAAGCCGTCGATAAAGTAGTGGAAAAGAAAGCTGCAGAAGAGCCTGACTTGGTTGCTGAAGTCAAGAAGCTTCAAGAGGATTTCGCTTCCTTGAAGCAAGAAAAGGTAGTAGCCGTAGTGGAGCCTGTACAACCTCCCCTTGAAGGAGAACAAGCTGATGTGAATTTTGTTCAGAGGGGTGGTTACCTGAACAATAACTACCGTGGAGGTTACCAACAGCAAAACCAGCACTACAACTACAATCACGCTAGGAACCACCCTGGGTTCTCCTACGCGAATCCTCAAGCTGCTGATCAACCATCTCCTGGATTTGCCGTACAAGACGGAGTAGTGGTCGACAAGAAGAAGCCAAATCTCGAGGAGATTTTGGCTAAATTCATGGAAGGATCCACTAGCAAGGTGAGTAAACTGGAGCATGAGATCTCTGGTGTGAATACCAAGATAGAAAAAATGCAAAAGCACGTCCAGATAATAGAGACTCAAGTCAGCCAGATCGCTGATGCTCTCGGAGCACAACATAAACTGGGGCAACTTCCAAGCAATACACAGGTTAACCCCAAGAATCAGAATCAGAGAAATCAAGTGAACGCTATTACTCTGAGAGGGGGGAAATCCTATGAAGGGCCACAGAAAGCAAGGGTTGAATTGAAGGAGAACGAAGACGCCGAACAGGCCGACGAGGCTGCCAACGACGAGTCACCGTCGATCGATGGTGAGCAACCATCGATTGATGCCAGCAAAGAAGGGTCGTCGATCGACGAGCACAACCAGCGTCGATCGATGCCTGCTCCAGCTCTGCCCCCGAAAAAGCCGCCCTTGCCGTATCCGCAGCGGTTCACCAAAATCAAGATGAATGAAAGGTATGCACGCTTTCTGGAAAACATGAAGAAAGTACATATCAACATTCCTCTGGTTGAAGCACTCCATGAAATGCCGGGATACATAAAGTTTCTAAAAGAGATGGTCTCTCAAAAGCGACCCTTCATGGAACACGAGACGGTAAATCTCTTTGAAGAATGCAGCGCCATCATACAGAAAAAGATGCCAGTCAAACAAGAGGATCCAGGTTCATTCACGATCTCTTGTGTCATCGGTGGAGAAACCTTCGGAAAGGTTCTCTGTGACTCTGGCGCTTCAATCAATTTGATGCCACTGTCAATTTTCAAGAGATTGGAAATCGGGAATATCAAGCCAACGACCATAACCTTACAGATGGCCGACCGATCGGTGTCCTATCCAAAAGGTATAGTGGAAGATGTGCTTGTAAAAGTGAAAGATTTCATAATTCCCGCCGACTTCGTGGTGCTTGACATGGAAGAAGATCGGAACATCCCTTTGATTCTGGGAAGACCGTTCCTGAAAACCGGTGGGGCTCTGATTGATATTCGAGACGGCAAACTGACATTCAGAGTCAACAATGAGTCAATAACTTTCTCTATATATAAGGCGATGCAGAAGCACAACGATGGTAGCTACCAGGAAGAATGCCATATGATCGACTGTTTCAGGCTAATATTATCCTCACCATTCGCCTCTCTCAAAGGTGAGCCGGATTTTCTGGAGACTTGCCTATAGCACTCACTCTTCTCGTCGTCAAGTCTGGAGGAAGCAGAAGGAGGGATAGTGGATCTAGTGATGGAACTAGATGTATTTGAGGAAGTAACTCGAGAGAAGGAGACCAAAAGAGAGCCACTGCCGGGCCGATCTCGCCCGAAACGTCGAGACAGCAAGTCATCATCGATCAACGGCGAAGGATCATCAATCGACGGCAATTTCAGACCCCCGTCGATCGACGGTGGTTCAGCATCGATCGACGCCCGAACAGCAGTACCCCATAAGTTTTCTTCGATAGAAACAGCGAGACGTGGAAAAGGGATTTCAGTTGTAGAATCATCATCGATCGACGGACAGCAAGCGTCGATCGACGCCCCCTTCTGGAAGCCGAAGTCTAACTCCGATCCGCCAAATTTGGAACTCAAACCTCTCCCGACATATCTCAGGTACGCTTTTCTGGGACCAAATGATACTTACCCTGTTATTGTTTCTTCATACTTGACACAGGGGGAGTTGGAGAAGTTACTGCGAGTCCTACGGCAGTATAAAAGCGCCATTGGATGGACTTTGGGAGACATAAAAGGGATCAACCCCTCGCTTTGCATGCACAAGATCATTCTTGAGGAGAACGCTGCACCAAAAAGACAAGCACAGCGGCGGTTGAACCCTATCATGCAAGAAGCTGTGAAGAAGGAGGTTCTCAAGCTTCTTGACCATGGGATGATTTACCCAATCTCCGACAGCAAATGGGTGAGCTACACAAGTCGTAGCAAAGAAAGGAGGGATGCAGATAGTAAAGAATGACGATGGAGAAGAAGTGGCGATAAGACCCGTCACGGGTTGGCGATTCTGCATAGATTATCGGGCATTGAATACCGCTACGTGCAAGGATCACTTTCCTCTTCCCTTCATTGACCAGATGCTTGATCGTTTATCTGGTTACCCTTTCTATTGTTTTCTTGATGGTTATTCAGGGTACAACCAGATAGCTGTGGCACCGGAAGATCAGCACAAGACCGCATTCACATGCCCTTATGGAGTTTTCGCCTACCGACGGATGCCATTCGGACTGTGCAATGCACCGGCTACTTTCCAGAGATGCATGATGGCAATCTTCCACGATCTGATCGAAGATGTCATGGAGGTATTTATGGACGATTTTTCTGTGTTTGGTAGCTCATTTGATGTCTGCTTGCAGAATCTAGCTACCGTACTGGAAAGATGCACCGAAACAAACCTCTGTCTCAACTGGGAGAAGTGCCACTTCATGATGCAAGAAGGAATTGTGCTAGGACACCGAGTATCAACCGAAGGACTAGAGGTTGATCGAGCGAAAGTAGCAGCAATAGAAAAGATGCCGCCACCAGCAAATGTCAAAGTGGTGAGAAGTTTCCTTGGACACGCAGGGTTCTACAGAAGGTTCATCAAGGACTTTTCAAAGATCTCGCGACTGTTTTGTAATCTACTAGAGAAGGATGTCTCTTTTGTCTTCGACGAGGACTGCATGCAAGCCTTCGAGAAGTTGAAAACAGCCCTCGTGACTGCTCCAGTACTTACTTCTCTGGATTGGAGCGATCCGTTCATCCTGATGTGCGATGCCAGCGACTATGCCGTTGGAGCAGCCTTGGGGCAATTGAAAGGAAAGCTCTTCCATGTGATTCACTACGCCAGCAAGAGTATGAACCCAACCCAGTGTAACTACACCACCTCTGAGAAAGAAATGCTAGCAGTGGTATATGCCTTCGACAAGTTCCAGTCCTATCTGATAGGATCCAAAACTGTTGTCTACACCGACCACGCAGCTATCAAGTACTTGTTCGCCAACCAAGATGCAAAGCCGATGCTGATAAGGTGGATCCTGCTGCTCCAAGAGTTTGACCTGGAGATCAAGGATAGAAAGGGAAGTGAGAACGTGATTGTCGACCATCTTTCAAGACTCGAGCCTCCAGCTGAAGGAGATGATCAGGAACTGAGGATCTGAGAGACCTTCCCGGACGAGCAAATCTGCGCCCTAAGGGATCTGAGAAAGACGTACGAGTCAAAGACACCATGGTATGTGGACTTCGCAAATTACTTGGTAGGCGGCGTACTTCAACCGAACTCCTCTCCTTATGCGAAGAAAAAGTTCCTCCACGATGTCAAACTCTATTATTGGGAGGACCTTTATCTTTGGAGGGGATGCGCAGATGGGATTATCCAGCGTTGCGTGCCTCAGTCAGAGTGGCATCAGATCTTTGCTGCCTGTTATTCAGCTCCTAGCGGCGGCCACCATTCGGCCAATCAGACGGCATTCAAGATCCTCGCGAGCGGATTCTACTGGCCTTCTATCTACGAGCTCTGTCAAGGATGGATTACAAGTTGTGATCGATGCCAGAGAACCGGCAACACTCGCGTAGGGATGAGATGCCCCAAATGCCGGTGGTCGAAGTTAAGATATTTGATGTGTGGGGATCGACTTCATGGGACCATTCCCGCCATCTCATGGTTTCTCCTACATCCTTCTCGCGGTGGACTATGTATCAAGATGGGTTGAAGCAGTTCCAACAACCGCCAACGATTCAAAAGAAGTCATCAAATTCCTTCAGAAACTCATGACACGTTTCGGCACGCCAAGATCCCTAGTAAGTGATGGGGGGTCTCATTTTTGTAACAAATGGCTTGCCTCTCTTCTTTGCAGGTACGGAGTCAAGCACCGTGCTACTATCCCCTACCATCCTCAAGGGAACGGGCTGACTGAACTCTCCAACAGAGAAATCAAGCAGATATTGGAGAAAACGGTGAAGCAGCAGAAGGATTGGGTTGTGAAGCTCGATGATGCTCTTTGGGCATACCGCACTGCTTACAAGACTCCCATTGGAACCTCACCTTATCAGCTTGTCTTTGGGAAAGCTTGCCACCTCCCCGTGGAGATGGAGCACAAGGCTTGGAGAGCCGTGAAAGAGTTAAACCTAGACTGGAAAACGGCTGCATCGGAACGTGCCATGTGTTGGAATTGTATACATAAAAGCATTATGATTGGTATATTTGGAAACGCTATGTTTGATATACTGGTAATCATTAATGACTTGCAATAAACAACTCCTGTCTGAATTAACAATCATACAATGCGAACAAACACATCCAGTTATCTCGTCGATAGGGAGATCATGCGGTGTGTAAGAGATCACAGAAGATCGTATAGATCGTTCGACCTAGCGAGATATAAACAGTTATCACTGCTGAGACAGTTTCTGGTTTGGCTGTCGGTTTAGGCTGCGGCACACAA
>JAPKLW010001080.1:234994-267642 GCA_026898455.1 Plectranthus barbatus | reverse complement strand
TCAAAATCGCAACTTAAAACCCACCTCCACTTCTCTCTTCGATATCTCAGCCGTTACTCGTCCTCTCAAAGCCCACGAGTACTCAATTCGAAGCTTGGAGCGATAGCTATCGAATGGTGGTGGTGGTTCGCCGGTCGGTCGCCGATATTGGCCGGAAAATGGCCGGAAAAGGGGCTGACGGGTTTTGTGGGTTGGGGTGGGTTTTGGGAGTGTCTCTCTCTAGGTTTTATAATATAAGATAGGAAATGGTGTATAATATATGATATATATTTATTTTATATAATTTCCCACCTTAATAAATATATATATGTGTAGACACACATACATTAATATGTAATTACATATACTTATGTAATTACACTTTACTCCCAACAATTTATATTCATAAACTCATATTTTCTCCAAAATTCTCAATATCCCTTGATAATCTTCCCAAAATTAAATTAATCGAGCCCTTTATCCATTAAATTTTCAATCTTATACTTGATATTTCCCTTAATTCCTTAATAATTCAACCATCGAATACTTCAAATGTTATAAATCGAGAGTTCTTATTTCATTAATTTCGAGTAACTGATACAAATTTCAAGGTTAATACACGGGGTATTACATCCCCTCACCCTTATAAAAATTTCGTCCCCGAAATTTACAAAGTTTCAAAGAGATCAGGATATCTCTCCTTCATCCTGTCCTCCAGCTCCCATGTGGCTTCTTCACGCCCATGATGGCTCCAAAGCACTTTAACTAGCGGAATGGACTTATTCCGGAGTTCTTGCATCTTTCGGTCTAATATAGCCTCTGGTTGCTCTTCATACCGCAAGTCTGGGCTCAAGATCACTTCCTCCTGGCGAATCACATGTCTCGGATCATATACATACTTTCTCAACTGAGACACGTGAAATACATTGTGGATATTACCCATATTCGGGGGTAATGCCAACCTATAAGCCACTGGACGAACGCGTTGTAGTATCTCGTAAGGTCCAACATAACGCGGTCTCAGCTTCCCTTTTACCCCGAAGCGCACTATTCCTTTGGAGGGTGAAACTTTGAGGAACACTTTATCCCCAACTTCAAAACACAGCTCTGCCCTCCTAGAGTCGGCATAAGACTTTTGCCTACTCTGCGCTTCCCTGATTCTTTCTCTGATTTGTCGGACTATCTCAATCATCTCACTCACTGCGTTCGGTCCGACAATCTTTCGTTCTCCTACCTCGTCCCAGTATAGAGGTGAACGACATTTTCTCCCATACAACGCCTCGTAAGGAGCCATCCCGATTGTTGCCTGATAACTATTATTATAAGCAAACTCAATCAAAGGCAAAATCGGCTCCCAACTGCTCCCCCGGTCTAACACCACTGTTCTCAGCATATCCTCGAGAGTTTGGATGGTTCTCTCAGACTGACCATCTGATTGAGGGTGAAATGCCGTGCTAAAATTTAGGTGAGTCCCCAATTCCTGTTGTAAACTCATCCAGAATCGAGATGTAAACTTCGCATCTCTGTCAGACGTGATAGATTTCGGCACTCTGTGCAGTCTGACTATCTCTCGGACATAAATCTGTGCCAGCTTATCTGACCCATAGTTTACCTTAATCGGTATAAAGTGCGCACTCTTCGTTAGACGATCCACGATAACCCATATCACCGTATTTCCTTTCTGTGACCTTGGTAAGGCTGTCATGAAGTCCATGGTGATATGTTCCCACTTCTATTCAGGAATGTCTAACGGCTGCAACTTCCCATACGGTCGTTGATGTAATGCCTTAACTTGCTGACATATCAAACATCTCTCCACATATAAGGCTACATCCTTCTTCATACCATCCCACCAGTACTTAGTCTTCAGATCTTGATACATCTTAGTACTTCCTGGGTGAGCGGTATACGGCGTATCATGTGTTTCACTCAATATCTCATTTCTCAACTCTTCGCTGTTTGGCACCAAAATCCTGTCTCGGAACATCAATGTACTGTCAGGTGCTTCCCGGTATTCTCCCACTGGCTTAACCTTCAGTTTCTGACACAATCTCTGCGTCTTCCTTCTGTGCCTCAAGAATTCTTTTCCTCAAATCCGGTACTACTGTTGAAACTGCCAAATCACATCTCCTCCTCTCTGAGGGTGATATTACTTCTAGACTGAGCTTCTCAAACTCTCTGATCAAACTACTCTCTCTTGTAAGCATACAGCCTAACTGAGCTTCTCCTTTCCTACTCAAGGCATCTGCTACTGAATTAGCCTTTCTCGGGTGATAATTAATCGTCAAGTCGTAATCATTTACGAGTTCCAACCATCTCCTTTGCCTCATATTCAGATTCTTTTGTTCGAAGAAGTACTTCAAACTCTTGTGATCCGTGAATATGGCACATTTTACTCCGTAAAGATAGTGTCTCCAAATTTTCAAAGCATGGATTACGGCCGCTAACTCCAAATCATGAGTTGGATAATTTACCTCATGCGGTCTTAATTGCCTTGACGCATATGCTATCACCTTTCCGTCTTGCATTAGTACACAACCTAGCCCGTTCTTTGAAGCATCAGTGTATACTTCAAAATTCTTATTTGGCTCCGGCACTGCTAATACTGGCGCGGTTGTTAGCAACTGCTTCAACTTCTGGAAGCTCTCCTCACATTCATTTGACCATTCAAACTTTACATTCTTTTGTAGTAACTGGGTCATCGGCTTCGCAATCTTTGAGAAGCCTTCGATGAATCTTCTGTAATAACCTGCTAAGCCCAAAAAACTACGAATCTCGTTAGGCGTAGTCGGTGATTTCCAGTCCATTACTGTTTGAATCTTGGCTGGATCAACGTTAATTCCATCAGCCGACAGGATGTGACCCAAGAATGTCACTTCCCTTAACCAAAATTCACACTTACTGAATTTGGCATACAACTTCTCGTCTCTCAGAGTCTGCAATACTGTTCTCAGATGCTGCTCATGCTCTGCTTCACTCTTCGAGTATATCAGAATATCATCGATGAATACCAAGACAAAGTTATCGAGGTACGGATGAAATACTCGGTTCATCATGTCCATGAACACTGTAGGAGCATTCGTGAGTCCAAACAGCATTACTACAAACTCGTAGTGACCGTATCTAGTTCTGAACGCTGTTTTCAAAATGTCCTCCTTCCGAATCTTCAACTGGAGGTACCCTGATCGGAGATCGATCTTAGAAAACACCTTAGCTCCCATGAGCTGATCGAAAAGATCATCGATTCTCGGTAATGGGTATTTATTCTTCAGCGTTAACTTATTCAGCTCTCTATAGTCAATGCACATCTGTATTGATCCATTCTTCTTTTTAACGAACAGAACCGGTGCACCCCATGGTGACACGCTTGGCCTAATATAACCCATGTCCTAAAGCTCTTGCAACTGGACCTTCAGCTCTTGTAGTTCCTTCGGGGCCATGCGGTACGGCGCTTTAGAAATTGGTGCCGCACCCGGTTCTAGATCAATGGTAAACTCTACTTGCCTGTCTGGCGGTAATCCTGGTAGTTCTTTCGGAAACACATCCTCGAATTCTCTCACTATCGGAACATCCTGCACCGTTAATTCAGGCTACTCCTCTCCTTCCAAATATACCAAGAACGCTTGGTTCCCGACCTTACGCAACAACTTCGTTGCTTGAATTGCTGAGATCACGGGTACTCTCTGCCTCTTCTTAAATCCTTGCACAAAAGCTTCCTCATCCCCTTGCTGAGGAATGATCACCCTCCTTTCGTGACACAAGATTGTCGCCTTGTTCTCTGACATCCAATCCATTCCTAGGATTACGTCTACATCTTGTATATCCAAAACGTTCAGCTCTGCCACTAGAATTTCATTCTCGTTCATCTTGATTCTCAAGTCTTGGCACACTAAAATAGAAATAGTAGTTTCTCCTGAAGGTATTACTACGTTCAAATCCTGACTGTTCTTCTCTACTTTAAGTCCTAGTGCCTCAACACATGCAGATGAAATGAATGTATGCGATGCTCCCGTATCAAACAGTACCATAACAGGTATGTCATTAATACATCACATACCTGCCAGATTGCCATCATCTGGGTTACCATCCAAGGCATAAGCCCGGGCTCTCCTCAGCTGTCCATCTCCGCCCTGTGGGTTACCCTCTTGGTTCCTAGGTGGCGCCTGATTTCCCTGCCTTCCACCTCCTCTGTTTCCAGCATTTCCTCTCCACGGAACTGCTGATTGGCCGGCCTCTGAAAATTCTGGTGGTTGCCTCCCTGAGCTGGCGGTGTAGGGCAGTTGTTGGCGTAGTGTCCTTGCCCTCCGCAGGTGAAGCATCTGACCGCATTCTCTTGACATCCCCCTGTATGCCTCCTGCCACACCTCTGGCAGTTATGCGGTCCTGCTTGCTCCCGCCTCTGAGCCTGGTGAGTGTTAAACCTCTGAAAATTCTGATGGTCTAGCCTCCCTTGAAAATTTTGTGGCATGCCCTGGTCATGGCGTTTCTGATTGCCTTGACCCTGCACGAATTGCCTTGGCGGCTCCTCGAATTTCCTCTTCTGGTTAGAACCTGAAGCCTGCGCTTCCTGCGTCCCCATTCTGGCATCTTCTTCATATTCTTGGATGCTTCAATATCCAAGGCATGACTCAGCAGCTCCTGATAACTCAATCCCTTCGTGGTCGCCAGTTGTGTGCGAATCTCTTCACACAGACCATCTCTAAATTTATCAGCCATTTTCTGCAGTGTGTCCGCCAAGTGTGGTGCCATCTGGAGTAGCTTACCAAACTTGGTGTCGTACTCCTCTACTATTAGCTATCCTTGCTCGAAAAGAAAGAATTCTACCGCCCTCTCCTTTATGTACTGCCTCGGAACATACTTCTCAAAGAATGCCTCCTTAAACCTTTCCCAGCAGATATTGTCCCTCTCAATTGGTGCAATAGACTTGACATAAGTCTCCCACCATCTATCTGCTTTTCCTTTGAGCTGGTAAGACATGCAGTTAATCTTCTCATCCTCTGAGCACCTCATGTGCTTGAATATCTTTTCAAGCTCGCGAATCCAATCTTCTGCTGCTGAGGGTCCTCCAGTCCCATCGAAGGTTGGTGGGTGCTGCTTTCGGAATGTTTCCACCCACATCACAGATGAAATTTCTGGTATGTTCCCTTGAGGTGGTGGAACTGGTCCATGCTGTCCTGCAGCATTCTCATCATCAGATAGAATCTCTAACTCCTCATATTCCTGGTTTGCAGGAACTTCCTCCCAATGTGGTTCCTCATAATTCGGTTGTGGGATAGCTCTCCCACGCCCTCGACCTCTCTGACCTCTTCCTCTACCTCGTCCGCGGCCTCTGCCTCTGCCACGACCTCTTCCCCTTCCTTGATCGATAAACTCCATTATCTTCAATGCAAAACAACACTAAATTAATGATTCCATAACATCCACATAATAGTATTCATTATATCCTGGAATCATGCCATCCATTCACTACTCACTCAAAACTTGTAAACAATCAACATCACATTCAAAATCTCAAAATGATTCCATACAACAATCATTAATACTACAACCAGTCTCACATGTTACAAATCCGATACAACCGAGAATACAAGTTCCTACAAAAGTAAAGTTCAGCAATGATTAAATCTCAGTCTCTGTCCCGAACATGATCATAAATAGAGTGCAATAAGTAGTAATGAAATGTCCAAATCCCAATAGAACAACTTGCAATAAACTCGTACAACTCTCACACGGATCCCTCGGATGGATCCTCCTCCTCCTCGTCATCCTCCCTCTTCATCGGCCTCTTACCCCTGTCCCGAGCTGTCATCCTCCTCCCTCGGCTGCTCTCGGTATCGCTGGATAGACAGATAGGTGCCTGCCTCGTCCCCTGACCATAAGCAATCCCATGACCTCCGAACATGTCCTCGTACCCGCTAGTGGTCTGCCTCGGCCACATCTCGGCACCGTCTAAACCATAATCATGTACCTGGTTGGCCCCGCTAGGCCCTCCCAAATCGTGTTGTGGCTGCTGAACTGGTGGTACAGTGGTGTCCTGAAATCCATATGGCAGCGTCGGGTCCTGCTGCGGTGGTGGATACTGGACTGAAGCTGTGGAGAAATCACACCACGCGTAAGGATCATACGCTCCTCCCTGCTGTAATCCATGCTGGGGTGACGCATAAGCCGCTACGGGCGTGCTCAGTGTAGGGCATATCCTCGGACGTGACGTGGATGCGGGTGCCTCCGGTGCCGTAGGTGGTGCTGGCGGTAAAGATGGTGTCCACTGCGGCGACGACTGCTGCAATGCTACCTGGTAGTCAACATACCCGGAGGATCCTACAGGGTCAAAGTGAGGTCCAACTGATCCTCCCGATCGGTGCTCGGATGGTACTACCATCTGTGCTATAGACGATGAGGCGGGTCTAGGCCTCGTCTGCGGCGCCTAACCTGTCGCTGACGCCTGCGTGCTCCATGAAGATGTCGGCGATACTCCCTCAGCTAGAACTGCCTCCTGAAGGAGCGCGGCCATGAAGGTCTGGAAGCTCCCTCGAGTACCTATCCGCTGGTTACGGTGAACTCTAGCTAACTCCAGTGTCCGAGTAGTCCATCTCGACGTCATCAGCTCTGCGGTCCTCTCCATAGTCTCTGCATCTGTAATGCCCTGTCCTCTCGCCTGTCTCCAAAATTCCAGTGCTCCAACAACGTGTTTGTCAAATTATCCTCCTCAAATGGTGGGGCACTCCTAAAACGAAACGCTGCGCTCTTAGGGTCCATCTGTCATAACAACAACGTTAAACGATCAGTCCAAGGTCATAAATAACATCAATACGCAACTCTGTGTCTCGGGACAACTGCCGGCCTCCGATACACTATGCCGAGGGCTCTAACAAATCCACGCGCTAAAACACACTCACTCGAGTCTTGACTAACGTGCCAGGCTCCTTGTGCATTCTGCACACTTAACCAACTACTGGATTTTCCAGTTCATTGAAATTTTCAATTTCACAACATAAGGTCAAGTTCTAAATTCAATAGTCACTTTCTTTGTTCTTACATCATTGTACTACAGCTCATTTCGTCTAGCACATCTATAGTCATACATCGAGGTTTTAAATTTTTGCTTGCAATTGTTCAATATTTTGTTAATATTAATTATTTTTTCAAACTTTCTCTATTTTGAATTATTGCAGATTTTAATTTTGAAATACTATAATTCAGAGAACCAATCTCATTAAATTAGGAAACAAATATAATTTAATTATGAAATGTAGTATTTTAGAATTCAAATTCCACAAAATTAGGGGCTGAAAATCGTGCATATATAATTTTGATATTAAAAAAAATACGTGCAACTTCTTCCTCTTAATAATGCAACTTTTATCTCTTAATACTGCAGCGAATTCGATAAAATTATGCAGTAAAACTGTTCTGAAATTTTAGCAAATAAAATCGTGGGTAAGATATGAGGAAGTTAAAAGGTGCGTCACATTTACTAAAAAACCCTTTTCTGCAACTTTTTTCTTCTATTATTGCAGCGAATTTTTGTAGCTCAAAAATACATTTGGAGCGTCAATTTTCTTAATCAATGGATAAGATCAAGTCTTATTTCACATCCAAGAGGTGGTTTCCACCATAGTGCACCCCTTTATATATATATATATATATCACTTACATTTTGCACCAGCTCATATTCATGAATATTCAATTATGAGCCGCACATTCCACCAACTAATTATCATGTCATAAATTTTCTCTAACCATAATTTAAAACTTTATCTTTATATTTTATATTAGATATACTCTCATGCATGGCACAAATTACATATTTAATAAAATTAAAATATAATTTTAAAATTATAAATAAATAAATAAATATATATATTATATATAAATTATCATAGTTATAATATAAATTTTTTAAAATTATACATCTAACTATATATATTAATTTGATTAAAATTAAAGTGAGTAGATAAAACACAAAATTTCCAAAAATAAGAGTTTGTTTACAAAATTAACCTATCAAAAAATTATATTTGTAAAATTTTTTAAAAAAAGATATAATATTGAAATTTGAAAATGTAATGTGATGATTACACCCTCGTTATGCGTGAATTAAATAAATGATATTTTATGATATGATATTAAGATATTATTAACAAAGTTATATATCTTAACATTTTTAACGATTCTTTTTAAATATATTTAATTTTTATTTGTATTATTATTTTTAATGTAACGCCCCCAACTGACTTTCCCAATTTGGGGCCGCGTTACATTGATGTTTCAGATTTTGTTGAACCTTTTTAAAATAACCATATAAGCGGAAGACTTGGATTTAAATCAAAAGTTAAATAAACAGTAGAAATAAGTACTTCGGGTCAATTTCATAAAACAGGTTTATAAGTTATCAAATCAAAAGACGGGAAAGATCAAATCAGAGAGCGGTGCAGCAGTGTGTGTAGCGTGATGGTGACATGTATATGGGGATACATGTCACATGATTTGTTAATCTCTCAAAACACCTTGCTTCACCAGCTTACACCCCGCAACTCCTATCCATGCCGCTTAACCTGCACGTTTTAGAAATAACGCGAGGGGCTGAGTACTTACGTACCCAATGAGAAACATGCCCGAAATCATACATTTATATAGGAAACATGCTACGCAACTCACATAGATAGACGTGGGGTTTTATCGAAAAGAACCACGCTATCCAAATCATTTTACTTTCACACGCGTGCTTTTTATATGTTATTATATCTGTTTCAGTGTTGTAATTGGGAGTTGGCCGACTTCCGAGTTACGATGATCAGTTAGGAATGTAAATACACTCAACCTACTGTCATCTAAGTGCACTAGTCTCAACAATCCATTTTGAGACCCGATCGTTTTAATATTCATCGTTCACAATCTCCGTATCCATAATTTCCACATCCACATACAACAAATTCCACCTTATATCTTCAAATTCCCAATCATATGGAGTCGCTACTCCATACTACTAAATGAGTTCTAGCTCAATTATGAGAACCAGGTTCCAAACTCATTTGTTATTCTCTCTTGTCGATGGGAACCGACAGAGGACAAATATAATAGCACAAAACAATGCATAGCAGTCTCATTTCAAATCAAAGCATTTTATAACACATTTGAAAAGTAAAACATGCATTTTGTTTTATATTTGAAATAGTTTCCCACCTCGTTATCAGCTTTTGTTTAGATGTTTCCTGCTAGAATGAACTCAATCGATCCTTGCTTTCAAATTCCTACAATCAAATAGGGTTCTCGAGTCAGTACGATATATCTAGGACAATACGTCTTAATCATAAATAAGCAAGACTCGAAGGAACTAGGATAGAACGACAAATCATAACACTCAAGCCTCTGTGACGACCGACAGGGATCTGTGTCGGTCGACACACCCTAGGTCGACACAGGCTCAGCTCGATCGACACACCATGGTCGACACGACTATGTCGACTGCACATGTCGATCAACACAACTTCTGTCAATCGACATGCCTCTTGTCGACTTCTCTGTCGACTGCTTTGTGTCGATCGACACCACCTTGTGTCGGTCGACACAAGTGTGTCGCCTCGCCCGTTGCCTCGCCCTTGTGTCGATCGACACGAGCTGTGTAGATCGACACACGCGGTCGATCTCCCTACTTCGGCCGAGCCCTGTGTCGGTCGACACAGATCATCTCCTTCACGAGTTCGCCAGAGCTGCACCTGCAAATCGTCATATCTCGCGATTTCGCCGGCCGATGACACATGCAAATACATATTCCAGCACCCCGGACCACAAGGAACACGAATATACCCATTAAACACGAAAATACATCCAAAAATGAGGACACAATTATACCTCGCTGGAGCTCCTTCGTTCGCGGCGGCGGTGACGATTTTCGGCGTCTAAATTGGTGTTTCTTGACGTGCGAACGTTCCCTACACGATGGGGAATATGAATCTACGGTCAAAACACCGGAATTCGGCCGGAATAACAAGATATACGAATTAAATTCAAAATCGCAACTTAAAACCCACCTCCACTTCTCTCTTCGATATCTCAGCCGTTACTCGTCCTCTCGAAGCCCACGAGTACTCAGTTCGAAGCTTGAAGCGAGAGCTATCGAATGGTGGTGGTGGTTCGCCGGTCGGTCGCCGATATTGGCCGGAAAATGGCCGGAAAAGGGGCTGACGGGTTTTGTGGGTTGGGGAGGGTTTTGGGAGTTTCTCTCTCTAGGTTTTATAATATAAGATAGGAAATGGTGTATAATATATGATATATATTTATTTTATATAATTTCCCACCTTAATAAATATATATATGTGTAGACACACATACATTAATATGTAATTACATATACTTATGTAATTACACTTTACTCCCAACAATTTGTATTCATAAACTCATATTTTTTCCAAAATTCTCAATATCCCTTGATAATCTTCCCAAAATTAAATTAATCAAGCCCTTTATCCATTAAATTTCCAATCTTATACTTGATATTTCCCTTAATTCCTTGATAATTCAACCATCGAATACTTCAAAGTTCAATTGTTATAAATCGAGAGTTCTTATTTCATTAATTTCGAGTAACTGATACAAATTTCAAGGTTAATACACGGGGTATTACATTTAATGTATTATAATATATAAAATTTGTATATTATGCGTCCAACTATATATATAAATTTAATAAAAATAAAAAAATTATATCAAATACAAAGTATGAGATTTGATTTAAATATTATTTAATAAAAGATATTATAATTGTATTATTTCAAAAATAGTAAATATAATAAATTAGTGAAATATAATATTTAAGTGACTAATATAATTTTATTATTGTTTATTATTATAACCGAATACAAATACATGTTATAATAGAAAAAAACTGAAAATAAAAAAAATTAAATGAAACATGATATAGGGTTTTGGTGGGAGTAATTATTTTTGACTACTCTGCTTTAATATATACTAGCTTTGCACCCGCACGTTGTGCGGATTAAATAAATAATATCTTATATTATAATATAATTAACAATGTTATATTTTTAAGTATAATTTTTTAAAAACTTCATTTGTTCATAAAATAAAATTACTCTTATTACTTAAATATTTAAACACAACAAATAAAAAAAGGTGAAAATATAATGTTTTAAAGAAAAAGTAATAAAAATAATTTTATTGAGATTTGTTATTATTTTTTATTGAGGAAAGTTGACAAAAAAAATTAGTATGTTAGTGAAAAAAAGTTTATACTTTTTAAATTAATTATTCAAAAAATATAAATAGATTTTTGCGGGAACGATTACACTGTTCTTTTTTAATATCTTGATAGATTTACGGCTTTTAAAGATTTTATTTGCTCGACAGTTTTTTTTTGTAGCTTTCTTTAAGGCTAATAGTTGTAGTTTTTTTTTTAAATAAGCTTGACTTGAATACAATTCTTTGGACCAATATTTAAATTTTATTAATTTGTTTATTCAAATGTTTATATATTTTTTAGTTGGCTGAATTATAAATATTAAACAATTATTTGTCTGCATGTTTAGAATAACATTTTTGAAATGAGTTTACAGTTTACTTTTATTATAATAAATTTATATAACCATGTAATATTTTTGAGTTGTACGACTAATTTCTTTGTGTAATAGACAATAATTTTGACTTGTAATTCTTTGAGCACATATTTGAGTTTTATTAATTATTCAAATGTTTGCATCTCCTACTTAAAAAAAATAATAAATTGGGCCGAATTATAAATTTTTGGCAATTTTTTGTCTGGGTGTTTAAAATAAAATTTATGAATGGAGTTATTTTTTTGTCCTAACATAAATGCAACTCGAGAAGCTATTACGTTTAATTGCAAGTTAATAGATTTTATAAGTCGATGCTAAAAATTAGAGATCATAACAACTATGAATGATTATTTTTTATAAACTATTATTGATTTGTAATACTCCCTCTGTCCCACTTGAATTGTCACACTTATTAAATTGAGCGTCCCAACTAAATTGTCACATTTCCAAAAATGGCAACCTTTTCACACTCAACAATAAAATATTAATCCCACTAACTCATTCTGCACTCACAACTCTTAATTTCCGTGCCGAAAAGAAAGACGACAATTCTAACGGGATGGAGGAAGTATTTAATATTGTTGGTTTTAAAATGATTAAATTTATTAAATATTGATTGACGGTAATTTTCCTATACATATTTATATTTTAATTCATTTATGTATGAGGAAAAAATTTTTGTAGAGATAATCTTTGTGTAAAAACTAAAAGTTTTAATATACATTTGTTTATAGTGGGATTTGATCCCAAATAATTTGGACCAAAAACTTATATTTGACACTTCAAACCGACTCAACCATGTTCATATTTGATGTAATTGATAATAATAATGTTTTTAATATATCTATGAATGTTTTTTATAGTTTTGGTGGGAACAGTTATATTTTGATGGGAAAAATACAATTTGTTATATTTTATGTTATAAATGTATATCTATAATATAATAGAAAAAATAAATAAATAATATAAAATTACAATGAAAACTTTTTGTGGAAACGGTTATTGTAAACTATTCTCTTTTAATATATTATATAGATATTATATTATTACTATAGATAATAATATATTTAGTAATATAAAAATATCATAATAATATATATAAAAAATGAGATAGAGTATATATTGGATAAAGTAAATATCAAATAAATTAGAATCAATTAATCAAATATTTTAATATAAAAAATATAATTATAAGTGTATAATATGGGTATATATATATATATATATATATAGATATAAATATAGATTATTATAAAAATCAAACTAAACAGTCCCGAGGAGTCTTGAGAACTATTTAGAGCTTTGCTAAAAAATTAATCAGTTTTGACGCCAAAAACTATAATTGTACGCCTTTCGTTATTTTTAAAGTATCAAATGCGTTTCACAAAACTGTATAACTGATCGTATTAGCTTCATTCTATAAGCCTACATCAATAATTAATTGTTAGCCGTAATAAATAAATTTGAAGACCCAACCTTCTACATCAAAATTAAGTCTAATTAAAGCCTAATAAAACGAGATAGAAAGTATTACGGATTATTTGAAGGATGATAATTTAATTATTAATCCAAATCCGGATTTTTTTTTTGTCAATCCCAAAGTCTGAACTGTCACCCAAGTTTTTAATTATTTCTTATAAATTTAAATGATGGAAGTTTGGTCGAAAAAATTGGTGCATGCATACAGGTAGGGGTGTACGCGGTCCGGTTTGGCCGATTTGAGGGTCGAAGTTTCGACCAAACCAATTGAAATATTTACAAACCAAACCGGCCAAATTAATCTTTCAAACCAAACCAAATAAAACGGTTTGAAAAGGACAAAGTCGAAAAGTCTTGAATCTTTTATTTTGCATTAATTTATTTGGTAGAATAAATTACGACGAGGGGAGCATCGGCGATGCAGGGCGAGGGGAGCGCTGCCGGAGGAGGAAGAAAATGGAGGAGTCGGGCGTGGCTGAAGATTACGAGGATGAGTGGAAACTGGAAAGGGAAACAAAAAATAATAAGATGTAGGGTTTACACTTTATATTTTAAAATTGAATTATAAATAAAAAATAAAAATAAAAAATTGAACATGCACCCTCATGGACAGCACAAAGACTTATTCAGACTAAACTACCACTAAACTACATTACATCTCTATAGAAAATATGTTCTTAATATAAATAATATATACGGTTCGGTCCGGCCGAAATGACCGGTTTACTAGGACAAACTGTCGGCCGAACCATTTCATACGGTTTCAAAATCTGAAACCGGCGGGCTGTTTTTTAGGATCCTCAAACCGGCCGAACCGGCCAAATTACCTTGGTTCGGCCGGTTTGGCCGATTTCGGCCAACTTGTGTACACCCCTACATACAGGGTTGGATTTCATATTACATTTTAATTTTTTTTCTTTTGTTTTTCCATTTGGGCTGATATTTAAAATATATAGAACAAATACTAATAAATAATTATCATCTTCGAACTAAAAATTATCAAGAACATTAATATTGCAACTGCCCTTTGATTTTCAACGATATCAATTGTTAGAAAGTATTCTACCTACTTGATTGTTTTGATGAATTAAAGATTGTATAGAAACTATCAGTTTAGAAAGTCTCTAGAATAGCTCTAGTTTATACGAAATTTATAAAGTCCTAGTTAGAATTATCTTTGAATTATAACAGAGCTGTTCAAGATAAACTGGATTCGGGATTCAATCCACCAGTTCAAGATGCACAAGGAGTGATGTTACGAAGTATTTCTATCTATTTGTTGTTTTGATGCATCAAAAGCTTGTAAAGTTCTGTTAGGACATATCGAGTTGTAATAGAACTGGCAAAGCTGATCAAGACAGACTGGATGGAAATACAAAGCTCTAGTTTGGATCGTGTAGAGTAAGGAGAGAACAACTAATAGTTTGGAGCTGATGACTCAAAGAAACTAACAGAAGACACCAACCTGGATCACCTACAATTTACAAAGTCAGTTCCTAGTCGCACGAAGAGACAAAGAGAACAAGTCAGAGGAATCATTGAAGATCAGTCTTTAAGAATAGACACTCATTAAAGAATGATGAAGCACTAACCAGTTCAGATTCCTCGGACTGATAGAGCCGTTTTGACACAAATAAAGAATGTTGATATCCTGTGTTTGAAAAGGACGTAGCAGGTTCCGAACCTAAGGAAAAGTGCCCTGCTCCCGTCGAAAAAGAGACGCATCAGATTGGATGATGCTCAAATGTCTCTAAACAACTATAATTTGAATTACTCATACTTCGTCTATAAATACTCGCAGTATTCAGAGTAATAACATATATAAATGAGAAAAAGCACTGAAACTTTGCTAAAGTAAAAACTCGACCATTTCTATCATCTAGGCTATCTCTCAGCCTTTTGTGTGTCATCTATTGAACACGAGACTCGCAGCTTCTCAGCTCAAGTTATTTTATTGGTGTCCTTTGTCTCCTAGAAAGAACACATCAGTCACTGCAGATCTTCAACAGTAATTCTTACAGGTGTCTAGCCAATCAGTTCGAGATGAACTATAAAGCTCTCAACTCCGGATGAAGAGGCTACGTGGTGTGCCCACACTCCAAATCTGCGAAGTCAAAGGGACCAGAGGCCTGGATGAGTGAGCAAGTGGATTGGTAGATACCGACATCTACCAGCTAGTGATAGATCGCGCGACCCATCTGTAACTGAAGCTTAGTGAATTTCCAGACCAAGGTCTGTAAAGAGGACATAAGACTTGCTGGATTTTGTATACTGAAAACATTTATTACAGTATGTATACATTCAGCTTTATCTCCTATTTGTAAACAAACTTACATGCGAGAACAACAATATCCTCTTATCTCGATGATAGGGAGATCATACGACGTGTAGTAGATCACATAAGACAGTTTGGATCGCTTGACTTAGCGAGATATAAATATGATAATAAAAGCCGAGACAATTCAAGGATAAGTCTGTTGGTGTGGGCTGCAACATAATTGGATAGAAGTGATTTGTCTGGATCACTTGATATGCTGGTACATGCGGTTGCGTATTGATTGGACCACAGTGTTGGTCCTGGTTTATCAGAGTATAGTATATATGCAAAACACAAAATTTTATTTTTAAGTTCGATATCTTGCATTTATCCAAGCTGAGGGTGACACGTCAGCTTGGTTTGTTCAAAACTCTTAGGTACTAGATGTTTACTGATATGTGTGTAGTTTGTACTATTTTTGGAGTGTTTAATTGAATGATTTGATGTGGATTAGGTGCACAAATCACACACATATCTTTTCTTTTCATTGATTTACCTTCACTTGGTGTTCGAGAGTTGTTTTGAGTGTGCAGGGCATGAAACAAGCAAGAAATTCGAGTTTTGGAGCAAAATTTGGCATGGAAGCGCAGCAAATCCCGTTCGGGATTGAAAAAGGCACAAAAAGGCAAAAACTTGAGGCCTGTTTCGGGACCAATGTTCGGGACAACTCCATTTCGCTCGAAACTCGGAAATTTGGCGTGAATTTGAGGGGTAAAGAATTGGATGGCCGAAGCCTGTCCCGCTCGTGAACTACCTGTCCCGCTCGGGATCTGTCGGGTTTCTTTCGCAACAAGTTAATTCCATCCCGCTCGGGATGGAAGTTTTCAAAGAGGATTCCGCTCGGGACCGAAGTACTGAGGCTGCGGATTTCTCAACTATAAAAGGCCAAGGGATGTCACAAAATAAAGGTTCGACTCTTAGAAACCCTAGAGAGAAAAAGGCACGAAGTAGAAGCGAAATTCACATCTCAAGGCTGAGAATTGAAGGTTGAAGGAAGGATTTGAAGCTAGAATTGAGGATTCATCTTTAAAGCCTAAGACTTCTTATTTTCCATTCTCTTCTATGTTTCGTTTTGGGATATTGATGTTTTTCATTATATTAATGAGTAGCTAAACTCATTGTTGAGGATTTGGATGTGATTGATTTGAATATTGTTTGGATTTGAGTAATAGAATTTCCAAGGGTTTGTTTATTATTGTGGATTTGAATTTGCATTCCTTTCATGTTTGATCACCATGTGTTGGAAATTATGCCTCAATGAACTAACTTAATAGGTTTGTTAATTAGAGGGGATTGCAATCGTAATTGGGTGTTGTTTCACTTAGAAGATAGGTGAATTGATATCTAGGTCATTAATTCTTGAGCTATTGGGAGTTTATCGAAATCAATAAACTTAGACTTAGGTTGATATTGAGAATAATCTACGGTTGTTGCACCGGTACTAAGGGTAATAACTAGAATTAGTGAATTGACTCAAATTATTTAACGAAAATTGGTTCGTAAAGTTAACAAGTCCAAACATATTCTTAATCTACCCCAATCCATCCTATGTTCCTCAACTGTCCTCTCTTTGGTAATCTTACGTAGTGGTATTGGTAATTTTATTTAATCATTTGCAGTAATCTTAGAATTTTAGGTAGTTTACAATTGAACATTCAAAGTTATTTTATCGCGTCTAGATATTTAAGTTCAAAAATCAATACCTTTTAATCAAAACAACGGGCGAATTGAGTCTTCGTGTTCGATAATTTTTACTTGATAAAAATACTGCATCATTTACTTTGTCTTAACTGTCAGTATTCAGTATATACTCCAACACTTGAGTGTTGGGTTTCGAAATGAAGTAAAGCTATACTGACAAATAAATTAATAAAGCAGTAAAAGACAAACAGACTTATAGTGGTTTGGAATAAACCATCCTACGTCCACTCTTCAGACACTTGGTCTGGTAATCCACTAAGCTTAGAATGTTTACAGGTGCTTCTACGATCTATTGCTTGTCGATGAATACCCTGTCCACCGATTCATAAGTGCACTCACCTAGTCCTTGTTTGGTTCCTTCCTTCGCAACTCCTCAGAGTGTGAGCGCACCACTCAGCCTCCTTGTAGCCGAAATGGGGTTTTTATAGTTCCCCCGTGAACTATCTCTTCTGCGAAAGGTTGTCCGTAAGAGTCAGAGTACAAGATGTACTTGACTGTTGTAGTTTTTCTTGGAGAGAAAAACTACCAAATAGTAACTCAAGAATACTATGATTCTGAGTCTCATGTTCACTTAGTGACACACGAAAAACTCAATAGCCTCGAAAGTAAGCTCACCCTATTAAGCTTAAGACTTTCGACCAGAGTTCACAGATCATATAGAATCTTGTAAGTTCGTCTGTGTGAGTACATCTGTATATGTAGTCTTTGAATTCATTTTTGGGGTTACCTTCTTCTTCGGTAATTTCTCTTGTATTTATACCCGAGATGTTGAAGGTTTGAATTTAAGACCCGTTAAGATAAAATGGAAGTTGTCCAATCAGATGTCTCTATTGGTTGCAGTGTTCGACTGGTAGGTGTACTTTTTGCGGAGGGAGGGTCTACGCCTTTTTTGCCTTTTTTCTGACTTTGATAGCGACGGTTTGTCTTTTGTTAGGACGACAGAATTTTGCCAGTATGAGAAATCCCGAATTGAACGTCCTAGGTAGCGAAACATGAAGTTTCGTGCTTGCATAATTTAAGACTTCTCCATGTAGACACTAAAAAAAATCACGGCCAATTAAAACGCGCCACGTGGATCAAATAATTAAATATTAATTTATTTAATTTTTAGGAATTAATTAAACAAATTCCTAAATTAAATAAAAAAAATGTGATATTTACAATTTAATCCAATAAAAGGCCGACATGCGGCGAGCTCACCACATATGAGAAGCATGTGATCATAATCCAATTGACGAATGAGATCGCACCATCTACACCCTAAACCTCTCAATTTTGCCTATAAATACAAGACATAATTTGAAGAAATCGCAAGTGTAGAAGGCATAAATTGAAGAGTTCAAGACTTGAAGGAAAAATTCTCTCCAAGGTTCAAGGTATTCGTTTGAAAATTCGAAGGCGTTCTTCGTTATCTTCAACGCGTTCTTCATCAAAATTCGAGCAATTCCTACGTTTGATTCGTAATCAAGGATCGTAGCCCCCGAAAAATGTTAGGAACCTTCCAAATTATTGAAGAAGAAGATCAATGAGTGAATTCAAGAAGAACAAGAAGATCAAGCTTCAAATTCACGAAGAATAAGGTCGAAGTTCTTCAAGAAATCTTCTAAAAATGACGTTTAATCCAAAATCAAGGTGAAAACCCTTTGGATTAACGTTATAAAGCTTCAAGATCATATTCAAGAGGATCGACGGAGCCAAATTCTGTTGAAGACCTCGAAGAACACTCAAACATCAAGTTCGAAGAGAAGAATCAAAGTAAGAATATAGATAGAATCCACAAAATGTATTTTGATCCAAATTGAAATCAAATTGTATCAAAATATGTGTTTATTTAATTGAATACAATTTTTGTGATTATAAATTTTGGCATGCCCAGTGGGACTTACTCTACCTTTCATCTCTTCTCTTCATCCAAGTTCAAGGATGTCTCAAGCATCAAAGTTGTCGGTGTCGTTACAAGAAGCATGGCAAGACTAGCATTGGAAACTCTAAAGTCGACTGGTTCTGACAATGAAGTGCAGAGAAGTAATGCTTCCTCATCAGTGACGATGGTTAACATTCAACCGTAGAAGAACATCTAGCAAGCATGAAAGAGTTAGTGGAAATGCTAAAAAAACAGCTACAAGATCAAAGCATCGAAATCGCAAGGCTTTGGAAAGAAAAATGAGGGTCCAGTCAAACAAATGATGACGAAGGTGAGCAAAGTAATCATTCAGAAACGCTTTATGGAAAACATGTAAATGATGAGGCAAAATCTGCATCCAAAGGTTTACCGGTCTCCTCTGATGGCTTCATCCAATTTCACCAACTCAAGGAATTTATCGAAGGGACTTTGAAAAATAAGTTCGACAAAAGCTCTAAGTTGTCACTAGTTTACTCCAAGCCATACACTCGAAGAATTGACAACTTAAGGATGCCCATGGGCTATCAACCACCAAAATTCCAACAATTTGATGGAAAGGGAAATCCGAGACAACATGTTGCTCACTTCGTCGAAACCTGCAACAATGCTGGAACATACGAAGATCACTTGGTGAAGCAATTTGTGCGCTCTCTTAAAGGAAATACCTTCGATTGGTATACGGACTTGAAACCAAACTCAATCGACAACTGGGGGCAATTAGAGCACGAATTCCTTGATCGCTTTTATAGCACAATCAGCATGGTGGAACTCACTAATTGAAAGAAGAACCGGTCATTGACTATATCAATCGATGGAGAAACTTATGCCTCAACTGTAGAGATCGTTTGTCAGAAACCTCTCCAATTGAGATGTGTATTCAAGGGATGAAATGCAGCCTTCAATACATCCTCAAAGGAATTCAACCAAGGACTTTTGAAGAGCTGGCCACTAGAGCCAATGACATAGAGCTGAGCATGACTGCCAGTGGATTGAAAGAATCGCCAATCCAAGAGCCCCGAAAATTTTAAGAGAGGAAAGACTTTCAAAAAGTGGGAAACCATTTGATAAACCCATGAAGAACGAATCTATGACAATCAGCGCGACTCCAGTTGCATTTCAAAAAAAGGAAGTCAACAAAGAGAAACAGGCCACTCCGCAGGAAAACGTGCAGAGGAAGCTAACCCTTAAAGAAATGCAACAACTAGAGTATCCATTTCTGAATCCAGATGTGCTGGGGATCTTCAATGATCTGCTCTAAGCAAAGCTCATTGAAGTTCCAAAGATGAAACGTCCTGAAGAAGCCAACCAAGTCAATAATCCAAAGTATTGCAAATATAATCACTTAGTCGGTCATCCTATACAAGATTGCTTCATATTCAAGGACAAGGTGATGCAACTAGCCCGTCAAGGCAAAATTTCGCTTAATGAAGAGACTGCCACTGCTAACACAATCACATTCAAGATTGAAAAAGCAGTAGGAGATAGTCCAAAGTTGGCAGAGGATCAGTTCCTTCCAAAAGAAGAGATGACGAGCACGGGATCTATGCTTGCAATAACTTTTACGGATGAAGATATCAAATTAGGCACAGATTCCACAATCGGCCTTTGTTTGTAATTGGCTATGTTCGTGAGCAAAAGTTAAATTGAATATTTGTGGATGGAGGGTCAGCAGTCAACATCCTAACTTTACGTACTTTAAAGAAATTGGGGATTTCCATGGATGAGCTCTCAGACAGCCGATTGATGATCCAAGGATGTAATCATGAGGGGCAAAGAGCTTTAGGAACAGTGATCTTGGACCTGTTAATGAATGATATGGAAACAATAGTGTTATTCCATGTCATTGACGCCAATACATCCTAAAACATGCTTCTTAGTCGTCCATGGCTGCAAAAAAATGGCTTCATTCCTTCTACTTGGCATCAATGTCGGAAGTATTGCAAAAATGGAGTAGTAAAGAAGGTGGTGGGTGATTGCAATCCGTTCATGGAATCAGAATCACATTTTGCAGACGCGAAATACTATTTGGCACATAAGAAGGCTATCCAAATCATTGAAGATTCAATGACCGATAAGGGTAAAGCTCAACTCATGGAGAAGGAGTCCATGAAAGACCAAACATTCCCTTTAACAAGGATCGATGCTGGTAAGCCTATACTGCAACCATTGGATGGATTTGTTCGACCCATTTATAGTGCTATAACCGAGCATGGAGAACTCTCTGAAAGAATAATTGCAAGGAATTATGGCCCAAAGACATTCCCACTTTTGGTTAAGGCGGGTTATGGTCCTAAATTAGAAAACCGCCATTCGAGAATAGCGGACCAGTTGGCAAGAAGAATCAACATCAATGAAAAGTCTTTAAATTCAGATGTCAGCCATAGGAAATGACTAGGATTTTCCCTGCAAGCTCCAATTCGTATTGAGATTAGAAGGGCTAACACTTGCTATATCACTAAAGAAGAAAGGTCTTCTACAAATAATGCAATCAATGGTAGAAAGGGAAAGCAACCACGACCATCCGTATTTGAAAGATTGGGACCACGTAAGGATGAAAAGAGAAGCCATTATAAACTAACAATGACCAAGAAAAATATCAATGAGGATCCATAGTTTACAAAGCTAAGGAGTTTGATTCCCTCCCGCATGAAGAGGCAAACCACGTTAAACATTTCCTGTGGAAGGGAATTGAAAGCTACAAAGTTAACTATCATTCTGACAAGAGTCTCAAAGAAAGATGATGATGAAAAAAGTGTTGCGTCATCAGATGATCCACCCATAAGAGAGAAAGAGGTTTCTTCATATTATATTACCCTAAAAGAAGATGGTACAATTGAGGAAGAAGATGCCAAAGACGCCCCTCCTCAGTTTGAAGAAGGTGTTAAAGGTACTGTTGACGAGTTGAAAGAAATCAAATTGGGAAATATGGATGACCCAAGGCCAACTTACATCAGTGCAATGCTAACTTCTAACGAGGAGAAATCCTATGTGGAGTTGTTAAAATAATTTAAGGATATATTTGCTTGGTTATACAAAGAGATGCCGGGGCTTGATCCCAAGATAGTTGTTCACCGTCTATCAGTCAAAAGAGGTGTGCGGCCAGTCAAACAAGCACAACGTCGATTTTGGCCAGAGTTAATTCCTTTGATTGAGGACCAGAATTGGTGAAGATGTAACAGGACCAGACATAATGGTGGACAAGCCAAACAAAGAATGGACTCCAGAAGATCGAGTTCGTGGTCAACTAGACTATGTTGCCATGGATTTAATCTTGAGTTCCTTGTCACCAACCCTAATGATGGAAATGTAATACCCCAAGCTTAAATAAGCCCTTGTATTGCTTAATTGCTTAATAAAGAGAAATTTCCCTCAAAGTTGTGTATTAATTATATTAATCGAGTTGGGATTTAGTTGGAGGGGATTATAAATTTATAAATGAAATGGATTTATGTTGTAATGAGTTGGATTAAATCATGTGTAAATTTGAAGGAATTATCAAGAATTTATGAGAAAATTAAATCATGAAATATATGGATTTCATGAGATGGAATAAGTATTAAAGTGAAGTGGAGTAATTCATGGTTTATGAGTTATAAGAAAATATGGAAATTTTATTGGAAATTCATATATATATATATATATATATATGCATTATATATTATAATTAAGGAGAATATAATATATACTTAGATTTATATTAGTATAAATATATATAGACAAATATATTATGTGGAAATAGGAGGAAATTAGACAAATATATATGAGGAATTAATCTCATTTCACCGCTCCATACTTGCAACTAGAGAGAGAAAGTGAGAGAGCAACCCCTCCATTTCAAAACCCTTTCCCCGTCAGACCTGATTCCCGGCAAGTTTCCGGCCGACTACGGCCACACCAGACCAAGCGGCCACCACCATCGGATAGATCTTCCTCCGAGCTTAGATTTGAGCTAAAGTGGACTCCGAGAGGACGAGTATTGACGGAGATATCGAGGTGAGAAGTTTGGGTGTTCACCACTCTTGATTTTCGAGTTTTGAGGAAGGATCTTGTTTATTTGGCTATAGAATCAAATTTGGTCGATTGTAACGAGTTCCAAACCTTGTAGGGATTATTTTGGTACCGAGAGAGTCGAGGTTTATCTCCAGAATCGAATGCCGCCACCGTGAGAGGAGTTTTCCGGTGAGCCTTCTTACACCCCTCGTTTCTTGAGTTTAATTCGAGTTTAGAGGCTTGAATCTTGTTCTAGGGTGGATAAGGAACGTATTGGTTTGATTGCATGTGAAGTCGGATGGTTATTTTGTGAGATAAGTCGAGTTGCAGGTTAACCGAACGCGAAGTCGCCAGAGAAGACGACTCACGTCGATCGACGTGAACCTGCTGACTCCGTCGATGAACTTAAAATGGCCGTCAATCGATGTGAGCTTGTCAATCGACACGAGCTCGTCGATCAACGTGGAGCTGTCGATCGATGTGGGAAGCTCGTCGATCGACGTGAGCCCGTTGAGCGATGCAGAATCTCTGTCGATCGACGTGGAGTTCAGAGAGGGGATAATTGTGTTCTTTCGTTCCATTATTGTTTGATTTGAGTAGTATTCTTTATCTGAGTTCAATACATGGTTTTAGAAGCATGATAAGAGTTTAAGCATGCGTATTTAAATACCTTGGTCGATAACCGGAATGATAAGAAAGAATAAGTTTGATTACATGTTAGGTTGTATGAGTTCGTCTTGTCCTAGATCGTCCGTCCTGACATTAGCTATCCCCGATTGATTGTAGGAGGTTGAAAGTTGGAGAAGGATAAGCTCAGATAGCAGAAAAAGACATCTATACCTAAACCCAAACACCAGGTGGGAAACTAGTTAAGTATAAATGTAAATGTGTGTTTTCTTCTCGAAAAAGTGTTAAAACTGTTTTGTTTTAAATTGAGATGCTATGCATGTTTTGTGCTATTATATCTGTCCTCTGTCGATTCCCATCGGTAGAGAGTTATACTAATGAGTTTAGAACCAGGTTTATAACTGTGCTAGAACTCATTAAGTTTGAAGTGGGGTGAAAAGCCCCACATATTGTGAAGTGGGGTGAACAGCCCCCGCATATTGTGAAGTGGGGTGTACAACCCCCACATATTTTATGAAGTGAGGTGAAAAGCCCTCACACGTTTTGGATCCAGTGGTAGTTAAAACGATCGGGTCTCAAGGGTAAAATGCTGAGACTAGTGCACTTAGATGACAGTAGGTTGAGTGTGTATGACATTCCTAACTGATCATCGTAACTTGGAAGCCGGCCAATTTCCAGTTACAACACTGAAACAGATATAATAACATGTAAAATTGCGCGAAAAATAAAATGTTTTAGATAGCACGGTTCTTTTCAACAAAACCCCGTGTCTATCTGTGTGAGTTGCATAGCACTTTCTCATATATAATGTATGTTCTCGGGCATGTTTCTCATTGGGTACCTTAGTACTCAGCCCCTCGTATTGTATTTAAAATACGCAGGTTGAGCAGCAAGGATGGGAGTACAGGGGTGTAAATCGGCGAAGTGAAGTTATTTTGAAGTTAATAGATCCTGAGATATGCTTATTCATATGCATATCTCCGCCACGTTACACACACGCTGCAACACGCTCTGTTCTTTCCTTCCCATTTGAACTGTTTTATGTTTTGAATTTTATTTCCTTAAAATGTGGACTCGAAGCATGATCTCTTTTGTATTTAAATACATCTTTTCAATTTATACAAGTCTTCCACTCTATTTAAATGAGAAAATGTTCGGCAAAAACCTGAACATCAATGTAACACGACCCCAAATCAGGGAAGGTCAGTTGGGGGCGTTACAGAGGTGGTATCAGAGCTGACTTTTTGAGTTTTAAAACAATTTGAAATCATTTTTTTTTAAACTTCGAGTCTTAGAAATGTTGGATTTGAAAGTCGTGTGAAGTGTCCGCTTGTGTTTACACCCTACTCTATCCTGCGCAACCTGAGGTACGTTTTAATGTTTAAGATTTTTAAAAATTTTCCTGCTTGCAAAGTTAATTATGGTTTAAAGTTTTGAAAGTATGTGAGTATTCTTGAAAATGATTTGCAAATTTGAAAGTTGAAAGTATGATTGTTGATTAGGGAGTTGAAATGGTTTGATTGTATTGATTTCGTGTTATGCAAGAATGCTAACACAGTTTGTTGACGAAATGAGTTGAGAGTTATTGATTGAGAAAGATTTTGAAATGTTGACAAGTTGAAAAGTGTTATGTTTTGAAAGTTGAAATAGTGGGTTGAAATTGACTGTTTGATTATTGAAACTATTGCAAGCAGTGAAATTATGGTGTTATGGCTATAAATGTGCTAATTTATGTGATGAGCTGTGTGAATTGAGAACTTTAGTGCTGATTGATGTTAATTAGGATGGATTAGGACTGACTATTTGACTTTGGGCCTTGAAAAGGCATTAATTTGGGTTGGTTGGTTGATGTGAGTTGTACGTAGTAAGGGTGGAGTGAAACGACACCCATGGTTAATTGAACTTAGAAATTTGACCTTGTGTTGTGAAATTGAAAATTTCTTGTGAGCTGGTGAATACAGTAATTGAGTTGAGTGTGCAGAATGCACAGAGAGCCTGGCAGATTTAGTCGAGACTCGGGTGAGTGTGTTAGCGCGAGGATCAGTTGGACTCTCGGCGTAGTGTATCGGAGGACGAGTGTCACCGAGACACATAGTTGTGTATGGAGATGTTATTTTGACTTTGGGACTGACCGTTTGTTGTTGTTGTTGTGGCAGATGGACCCCCAGGAGAGGCTAGTGAGATGATTCAGGGAGCACCTTTCTTTCTCCGAGGAGAACCTCGCATCTGCGCTGCTGGACTATCTGGCATTATGGGAGAGAGTACGCTATTTGGGAGTGTCAGATCGGGAGGCAGTAGAGAGGACGATGAATCTTATGCCAGACAGATGGACCAACTGGGTGTTGTCGCTGACCAGATGGCACAGTGACAGTATGACGGCCACTGTGGGGAGTTACCGGCGTTTTATGGCGGATCTGATTCAGATGGTTATTGCGGAAGGGAGCCTTTCACCAGCATCTTCCAGAGGTACTCAGGCATCCAGGACCAGAGCTTCGTTGCCGCAGTGGACCCCAGCCTCACCGCCCGCGCCACCCGTAGCTCATGTTACACCTGCACCTTCTGAGGCTCATATTCTACCTCCACCTGAGCCAGCTTATGACCCATATGCATGGTGTGACTTCTCTACAACTTCAATTCAGTATCCTCCGCCGTATCAGGATCCGACGTTGCCTTTTGGATGTCATGATCCACCCGCACCATCGTATCAGCCACCACAGCAGGATATCGGAGAGCCCAGTCGTGCTCAGCCAGCCCCGGACTCTGGATGGGACAGTGCAGATATGTGGCCGAGGCCGACAGAGAGCGGATATGAGGATATGTTTGGAGGCCATGGGACCATTCATGGCTATGGGACGAGACAGGCACCGATCTGCTTATCTAGTGACACTGAGAGTAGCCGGGGGAGGAGGACGATAGCTCAAGACAAGGGTAAGGGAAAGATGAAGACTGAAGAGGAGGAGGAGGATGAGGATCCATCGGAGGGGTCCTATTGAGATGTGTTATTGCTACTACTGCTTGAGTTAGTGGTTGTATTTGGATTGGACATCTTTACGATGCTTTTGTGGTATCTTGTTATGTCTTGAGAACCTTTATTTATGATGTAAGATGAGACAGATTGTGGATTGGTATTATTTGGTTATTATTGGATCGTAGATTTATGCTATTGATAGTGATTGTTTAAGAGCTATGATTTGGTAACGAATGTTATATTGAAGTTATTGTGAAATTGCAAATTGGTATGGTTTTGCAGAGAAAGGTAATGGAATTCTTAGACCAAGGACAAGGTCGAGGACGAGGATGCGGCCGAGGTAAAGGCTGTGGGAGAGGCCGAGGTACAGGCTAGCGAGGCAGAGGCCGTGGAAGAGCTAACCCGCAACAGGAGTATGAGAATCAACACTGGGAAGAGGCCCCGGTTAATCAAGGATACAAGAAGTATGAGGTACTATCGGACGATGAGAGTGCAGCTGCACAATAGGGACAATTTCCACCGCCGCAGGAGTACCGGAGGTTTCGTCAGTCAAATGGGTGGAAACATTTAGGAAGCAGCAACCTCCAACTTTCGATGGGACAGGAGGTCCAGTGGCTGTTGAAGACTGGGTTAGGGAACTGGAGAAGATTTTCAAGCACATGAGGTGCTCCGAGTCAGAAAAGATAAACTGTATGTCATATCAGTTGAAGGGAAATGCCGATAGATGGCGGGAGACTTACGTGAAGTCGGTCGCACCAGGAGAGAGAGATCAGCTGAGTTGGGACAGGTTCAAGGAAGCATTATACGAGAAGTATATTTCAAAGCAGTATCGGAAGGAGAGGGAAGTGGAATTTCTCCTGTTCGAGCAAGGAAAGCTATCAGTGGAGGATTATGACACCAAATTTGAAGAGCTACTCCAAATGGCGCCGCATCTAGCAGACACGCCACAGAAAATGGCGGAGAAGTTTATAGATGGACTGTGCAAAGAGATCCGCACACAGTTGGCAACAATGAAGGGATTAAGCTATCAGGAGTTACCGAGCCATGCTTTGGACATCGAGGCATCCAAAAATAAGAAGAAAATGCCCGAATGGGAGGTACAAGAGGTACAGACCCCAGCTCCGATTCAAAAGAAGAAGTGGGAGGAGCCGCCGAGGCAGTTTGCACAAGGTAAGGGTAGCTTAAAATGCCAGGACCAAGGTCGGCAACAAAATTTCCAAGGGAGGCAGGACCATCAGAATTTTCAGAGGAATAACCCGCAGATGGCTCCGAGGTGTGACCAGAGAGATGCAGGTCACCAGTATTGCCAGAGGTGTGGCAGGAGGCACACCGGAAATTGCTAAAGGAACACAGTTAGACTTTTTAACTGCGGAGGTCAGGGTCATTATGCCAGCCACTGCCCAACGCCGCAAGCTCAGGGTGGTAATTGTCAGAACTTTCAAAGACCTGCTAACCAGCAATTGAGAGCAATTAGAGGTCACCGCCAACCCTGAAGAGGCAATGTGGGGAACGGATGAGAAGGCCGGCAAGGCAATCAGGCTCCACTAAGGAATCAGGAAGGGAACCAGCAAGGAGGAGGTGAACAGCAGAGGAGAGCCAGAGCTTATGCCTTGGATGGCAACCAGGATGATGGAAATCTGGCAGGTATGGGATGCATTAATGATATACCTGTTATGGTATTGTTTGACGTTGGAGCATCGCATACATTTATTTCATCTGCATGTGTTGAGGCACTAGAACTTAAGGTAGAGAAGAATAGTCAAGACTTGAACGTAGCGATAACTTCAGGAGAAACCACTATTTCTACCTTAGTATGCCAAGACTTGAGAATCAAGTTGAACGCGAATGAGATTCGAGTGGCAGAGCTGAATGTGCTGGATATTCATGATGTGGATGTGATTTTAGGAATGGATTGGCTGTCGGAGAATAAGGCGACGATCTTATGTCGCGAGAGCAGAGTGATCATTCCGCAGCAGGGGAATGAAGAGTCGGTTGTGCATGGATTCCAAAGGAGGCTGAGAGTGCCTATGGTTTCAGTGATTCAAGCAACGAAGATGTTGCGTAAGGCAGGAAATCAAGCCTTTTTGGTATACCTGGAAGGAGAAGAGAAACCAGAGTTAACGGTTCAGGATGTACCTATAGTAAGAGAATTTGAGGACGTGTTTCCAAAGGAACTACCAGGGTCACCACCAGATAGGCAGGTGGAATTCACTATCGATTTGGAACCGGGTGCGGCACCAATTTCTAAAGCGTCGTACCGCGTGGCCCCGAAGGAATTGCAAGAATTAAAGGTCCAGCTACAAGAACTGTTGGACATGGGATATATACGGCCTAGCGTGTCACCATGGGGTGCACCTGTTCTATTCGTGAAGAAGAAGGATGGATCGATGCGTATGTGCATTGATTATTTGGAGCTTAATAAGCTGACGCTGAAGAATAGATACCCATTACCCAGAATTGATGATCTATTCGATTAGCTCAAGGGAGCGAAGGTATTTTCTAAGATTGATCTTCGATCAGGGTATCATCAGTTGAAGATCAGGAAGGAAGACATTCCTAAGACAATATTCAGAACTAGATATGGTCATTATGAATTTGTAGTAATGCCGTTTGGACTCAATAATGCTCCAGCAGTGTTCGTGGATTTAATGAATCGAGTATTTCATCGGTATCTCGATAACTCCGTGTTGGTATTTATCGATGACATCTTAATTTACTCGAAAAACTAATATTGAGAACGATATTACAGACCTTGAGGGATGAGAAGCTATATGCGAAGTTTAGCAAGTGAGAATTTTGGCTGAGAGAGGTGACGTTCTTGGGTCACATTGTGTCGGATGATGGGATCAAAGTAGATCCAGCCAAGATTCAGACGGTGATGGACTGGATTACTGACGACGCCGAACGAGATTCGCAGTTTCTTAGGATTGGCTGGATACTATAGAAGATTCATCGAGGGCTTCTCGAAGATTGCAAAGCCGATGACACAATTGCTTTAGAAGGGTGTGAAGTTTGTATGGTCAGAGGAGTGCGAAGAAAGTTTCCAGATGCTGAAGCAGCTATTGACAACTGCGCCAGTCTTAGCAGTGCCAGAATCAGATAAGAACTTTGAGGTTTACACTGATGCATCTAAGAATGGGCTAGGTTGTGTGTTGCTGCAGGATGGGAAGGTGATAGCTTATGCGTCAAGGCAGTTAAGACCGCATGAAGTGAATTATCCGACTCATGATTTGGAGTTAGCGGCCATAATCCATGCTCTAAAGATTTGGAGACACTATCTCTACGGCGTAAAGTGTGCCATATTCACTGATCATACGAGTTTGAAGTATTTCTTTGAACAAAAGAATCTGAATATGAGGCAAAGTAGATGGTTAGAGCTCGTAAATGTTTACGATCTAACGATAAATTATCACCCAGATAAAGCTAATTCGGTAGCCGATGCCTTGAGCAGGAAAAGAGAAGCACAATTGGGTTGTATGCTTACAAGAGAAGGCAGTTTGATTAGAGAGTTTGAGAAGCTTTGTCTAGAAGTAATATCGCATTCGGAAAGGAAGAGATGTGAAGTAGCAGCTCTAACTGTGGTGTCAGATTTAAGAGAGAGAATTGTAGAGGCACAAAAAGGAGACGCAGAAATTGAGAAGTTGCGTCAGAAGCTGAAGGTCAAGCCAGTGGGAGAGTATCGAGAAGCACCTGATAATGCACTACTGTTCAGCGATAGAATCCTAGTGCCAAACAGTGAAGAGTTGAGGTATGAGATCTTGAGTGAAGCTCATGATACGTCGTATACCGCTCACCCAGGAAGTACTAAAATGTACCAAGATTTGAAAACTAAGTACTGGTGGGATGGTATGAAGAAGTATGTAGCCTTGTATGTATAGAAATGTCTGTCATGTCAGCAAGTCAAGGCGTTACATCAACGGTCGTATAGACGTCCCTGAGTGGAAATGGGAACATATCACCATGGACTTTGTGATGGGATTGCCGAGGTCACAGAAAGGAAATATGGTGATATGGGTCATCGTCGATCGTCTAACAAAGAGTGCTCATTTTCTGCCAATCAAAGTGAACTTTGGATCAGACAAATTGGCTCAAATTTATGTGCGAGAGATAGTCAGACTGCACGGAGTGCCGAAATCCATTACATCTGACAGAGATGCGAAGTTTACATCTCAATTTTGGATGAGTTTACAGCAAGAGTTGGGGACTCGCCTGAATTTTAGCACGACGTTACACCCTCAATCAGATGGTCAGTGTAAGAGGAACATTCAGACTCTCAAGGACATGCTGAGGACAGTGGTTTTGGACCGAAGATGCAGTTGGGAGCCGATTTTGCCCTTGATTGAGTTCGCCTATAATAATAGTTATCAGGCAACCATCGGAATGGCCCCCTATGAAGCTTTATATGGTAGGAAGTGTCGTTCACCTCTATACTGGGATGAGGTTGGAGAACGGAAAGTTGTTGGACCGGATGCTGTGAATGAAATGATAACAATAGTTCGTCAGATTTGAGTGAGGATCAGAGAAGCGCAGAGTAGGCAGAAGTCCTATGCCGACTCGAGGAGGGCTGAGTTATGCTTTGAAGTAGGGGATAAGGTATTCCTCAAAGTCTCGCCTTCCAGAGGGATAGTACGATTTTGAGTGAAAGGCAAGCTACGACCGCGCTATGTGGGACCTTATGAGATTTTAGAGTGCATTGGCCCAGTAGCATACAAGTTAGCATTACCCCCTAGCATGGGTAATATTCACAGTGTCTTTCACGTGTCTCCGTTGAGAAAGTTTGTTTATGATCCTAGACACGTGATCCACCAGGAGGAAGTAGTTTTGAGTCCGGATCTGCAGTACGAAGAGCGACCGAAAGCTATCTTGGACCGTAAGATTCAGGAGCTCAGAAATAAGTCGATTCCGCTCGTGAAGGTGCTATGGAGTCACCATGGGCATGAGGAAGCAACCTGGGAGCTGGAAGATAAGATGAAGGAGAAATATCCCGAACTTTTTGAAGTTTTGTAAATATCGGGGATGAAATTTTTATAAGGGTGAGGGGATGTAATACCCCAAGCTTAAATAAGCCCTTGTATTGCTTAATTGCTTAATAAAGAGAAATTTCCCTCAAAGTTGTGTATTAATTATATTAATCGAGTTTGGATTTAGTTGGAGGGTATTATAAATTTATAAATGAAATGGATTTATGTTGTAATGAGTTGGATTAAATCATATGTAAATTTGAAGGAATTATCAAGAATTTATGAGAAAACTAACTCATGAAATATATGGATTTCATGAGATGGAATAAGTATTAAAGTGAAGTGGAGTAAATCATGGTTTATGAGTTATAAGAAAATATGGAAATTTTATTGGAAATTCATATATATATATATATATATATATATATATATATATATATATATATGCATTATATATTATAATTAAGGAGAATATATATATATACTTAGATTTATATTAGTATAAATATATATAGACAAATATATTATGTGGAAAGAGGAGGAAATTAGACAAATATATATGAGGAATTAATCTCATTTCACCACTCCATACTTGCAACTAGAGAGAGAAAGTGAGAGAGCAACCCCCCATTTCCAAACCCTTTCCCCGTCAGACCCGATTCCCAGCGAGTTTCCGGCCAACTCCGGCTACTCCAGCCCAAGCGGCCACCACCATCGGATAGATCTTCCTCTGAGCTTCGATTTGAGCTAAAGTGGACTCCGAGAGAGGACGAGTATTGTTGGAGATATCGAGGTGAGAAGTTTGGGTGTTCACCACTCTTGATTTTCGAGTTTTGAGAAAGGTTATTGTTTATTTGGCTATAGAATCGAATTTGGTCAATTGTAAGGAGTTCCAAACCTTGTAGGGATCATTTTGGTATGGAGAGAGTCGAGGTTTATTGCCGGAATCGAATGCCGCCGCCGCCGTGAGAGGAGTTTTCCGATGAGCCTTCTTACACCCCTCGTTTCTAGCGTTTAATTCGTGTTTAGAGGCTTGAATCATGTTCTAGGGTGGATAAGTGATATGTGCGATGTGTGAGCGTGCATGTTTGTAGCCATTTTACTCTCATATCATATGTTTTTGTTGTTCTTTTGTTGTGTTTTCGTGTTT